>VXAZ01000373.1:637563-779133 GCA_013399875.1 Gymnorhina tibicen | reverse complement strand
ATTGAACATGCAGCTATATAATATCCTTTTTTTTAGGCTCAAAATTTTGGTGGGGGGGCTTGTTTGGTTTTTTTTTTTTTAGTTAGCCCCTCCACTTATCAGCTCAGCTATTAAATACTGTGGCTTTCCAGCTATCAGTCTCTGATCAGCACAGTTAGTGCATTTTACCTTCCAAGGAAGTGCACTTTGAGCCAGCTGGAGCACGAAAAATGTAGGAGCTGGAGAAAGTCATAATTGAAACAGGCGACTGCTCCAGTACAGACAGGAAATAAAAGGAAGACGGGGCCCTTCAATGTATTAAATTAGATGTTTCAAATTCAGACAGTATCAGGAAAAAGAAGACTTATGTTAGAAAAAAAAAGGTAACAGTAAGTTCATTCAGCTGAACACCCAGCCCTCCCTTCTTCCCCCCCTTAACATGTGTTTTTGCTGGAATCTTACTCTGATGCACTGAAGGGTAGAAACTACACAGGCCCCTCTGGTTGCCAAACAGCAGAGTAGCAGGTCCTGTACCGTTATACTACCCATATTTTCTCTCCCTTCACACAGTCCTTGGGTATTCTCTTTCTGTAAATTAAGCATGAAATTATGTTGGGCTGAGGAAACAAGATTTCAGCTGCTCACTAGTTAGAAAGAAAAGTATATTGTACCTATAGCGAAAATATAATTTGTTTGCATTTCCTGCATGCTAGTTTGAGATATTCCACCTCTCTATACATAGTGTGTGCTCGTGTACATAAATTATGTGTACATTTCCATGCAAACTAATTTTTTCTTGCTGTACAGCCACTACCTAGTGTTGCTGATTTGCATGGTTTTATCATGCCTGCAGAGTTTTCTCCTTAGTCACGTGTTTGTGAATATGTAGAGTGCATGATGACAAAGTATGAAGATTTTTATTATTTCAGAGTTTAAAATGACCCTATTATGCATGTGAGCTCCTATGGATCGTTCTAAACAAGTGCCACTGAAAATCCCATGTTATGCTACTCCATTGTGCAGTCAGTGAATCTGCAACATCCATTTCATGTTTTGGTTATGGTTTTGGTTTGTTTGCTTTACAATTTAATAGCAAAGTAGAAGACCTAATATTTGTATTCTTTCATCTTTGCCTCTAAAGTGACCTCAGGGAAATTACTTAACGTTAGAGCTGGTCAAGATTTTTGTAAATTCAAAATATAATTTTCATTTTGTTGAAAAGCATTTTTCAGTTAGTGATTGAAAATATTATTTTTTCCCCAACCACTGAAATCTCTATATTTTGAATTATGAAGCATAACACACACTCAGAGATAGGCCAGAATCTATTCAAGTCTAACCTATTGGATACACCTTGCTGTACACCTTGAAACCTATTAAACTTGGCACTTTAGGAAAAAAGAAATCTTTGGCTCAGAACAATTAGGGTTTACAAAGCGTATAAATTACAGCAGGAATGCCTCTAATCACTCATTTACCTTCTAAAATGCCTCAAGGGTTTTGGATTAGAAGAGAACCATTACAAAGATTAAGATGAAATATTTTAGAAGCAAATGGATATACTGGAAAGTATTTTTTCTGTTGGTAATTTTTTTTCATGTCATAAAAAAAGGTTTTGAGGCATATGGTATGTAAACAGAAAGCTGTTTATTGGGACAACAGGAGTTTTAAAAAGTGAAACAGGCACGTGGAAACCTGATAAAGAAGCTGGAGGAGTAAAAAAATAGATGGATCATGAGATGAAGAAAATTCCTTAGCTGTGTTAGGGTTCTGTACAGGTCTTGGTTGTCTCAAAAATTCTAGAAGTTCTCAAAAGTAGAGCATTGATTTTACATATGATCTGCATTTGAGCTGTTTAGGTTGTCCCCCCCTTTTAAAAACAAGATCATTCCTTTTTTCTGACTTTTGCCATCTTGTGTGTGTGTTACCCTTTTGATACGCACACAAGGGCTAATTAGATCCTAGAATAATCAGATGACAAGGAGGTAAAGCTTGGTAGAATGATGTTTTGCATCAGTTGAGGAGGTGTTGCAACTGTTTTGACTAGAGGAAGTTATTTGAAATGAGGGATCAGTTGGTTAAGCAAAGGCACGTGTGTATGCAGTGTGCAAAATCCTGTAACTGTTTTCTACATTCCAGAAGTACTGTCATGCTTTCTCAGTTTCTTTGTAAGGTTTTCGATTTTTTTAAAGATAGCACTGCAGCACCATTTCTGTGAAGGAGCCTCTCATTGCAGTTGCCTTTGTATTTTGTGCAAAAGGAAGAATCAAGGAAGAATAAAGGAAGAATCAGGTGAGTAGCACAAAGGAATGCAGCCTAGATAGAACTAGAAGTTGCCTCTTGGGCTTAGTAGTTCTGGAAAGTTGCCCAGACACGGAAGAAAACCAGAACATTTGGTTGAATTCTTACTGCTGAACCATGGGGAAAAAATTACTCAAAGCTAGGTTCTTCTTGGTGAAATCTGTGCACTGCAGGGGTTTGAGGGGTGATTAGCTTCAGTAGTTTTGGGCTTTTGGTTGTGGGTTTGGTCAGAATTTTTCCTATTTATGAGATAGATGGGAGGTGAAAAAAGTAAATTTTTTTCTGCAGCTCAGTTTTACGTAGGTGTGATTCGGTAAACATGCATGCTTGTAAAATTTTAAATGCAAGAGACTTCTGTGTTACATGGCTCCATATCTGGCAAATCCCTTTTTTATCTTGAAAGTCATGGACATCACACCAACTTGCTTTTGCTGTTAAAATTAATTTCAGAAAGCATCCCTAAAGCAGGGTTGGAAAACGTGACTGTGTTAAAAGAAGTATTTTTAAAGTAAGCAATTCAGAAAAGATCTCCAGTGATTCAGCTCATGACAGCCTCTTTGCAGGAAAAATGTATTGTGTTGTGCCTAGGGCAAAGTGTGCTTCTGGGAAATTATTAGTGCAAAATCTGTGAATAAATGACATGTGTTTTCTTTATATTGTGAGCAAAATGGTACTGTGGAGTGAGAGCTGTGCTTATATCTAGTGTAAAATGTAGAGGTCATATTCAGTTCTCCACCTGGCCACAGAGATCTGTGTTTCTCCGGGCCCCAGCTTGGGTCTCTGAAAAGGGAATGCTCCATTTTAATGGCGGCCTTCTCAAGAATGTCCCTACAAAGCCAAGCCAAGGCTGGGATTTCCAAAGACTTAGGGAACGTTTGTAGCTTTGTGTGGGAGTAACTAAGCTGAGGCTTTGAGGAAACAAAATGTGCCTCTTAGGCAGCATAGGTTTCAGGCACAAAGTATTTCCTTGAAGAGGCAGACCTTCAGTAGCTCTGGCCACAAAAGACCTGTGTAGGTGTGAGAGCGAGGAATCAATACAACTTTTTCACCTTAGGTTTTTTAATTGTGCTGTGGGATAGTGGCATTTAGGTATTCTGCCAAAGAGACCATTTGCATGTGTAGTTGCAATGTACACCGAGGCTGGGGCAGTTTTCAAGTCCTGCTGTCAGTGGTAGATCTAGACTTGAATTACGAACTGCTTCCAAACCGGGGTGCTGTGGCACTCCAGGACTCAGAAGCTGGTGGGGCAGCACAAGAAATGCAAGCAAAACAGCCTGTTCAAAGCAGTGCTGGGTTGCTGCTTCCATCTGGGACTGGAGATCCCTCATTTGGGGAAATCTTCAGTCTCATCACTTACTGACAGATAAGAGGTGTGACCTTCTGTGTTGTTGACAGATGACTGACTGAAGGGGGATGATAAGACCTTGTAATCAACGTGACTGCTTTGATGAGATGTGCAGCCCCAGTCCACCAAGAAGAAAAAGGTCTGAGTACAGCTCCCCAAGCTGCTCTGCTCAAATTGGAGGATTTGCTACATTCGCTCTCTGTCCAATATTCCTGCATTACCTTTGAAAAAAAGCTGGGAGAGAAAGTTCAGTCTGGTTACAGTGTTAGCTTGCTTAAAAGATTGATCTGAGAAGGGAGTTCTTGAAATCAGGCATTTTTCCCCCTTGTTTTACATTAATTCAAATTCAGGATTCTAAACTTTAAAAAAATAGCAAAAAATTGGTGTGTTCTTTTCTGTCAGGGGAAAGGCATGTTTGTGCCTCATGGGCTTACATCACTTTGAATAATTTATTTCTGCCATAGTCAGCGTAAATGGTTTCTGCCTGATTAACAGAAACCAGAATTTGGGCCCACAGCTTGCACAGACATTTGTGCAATTTTTTAATAGTTTCTTATTCGCCTGCAGCAGAAGAATGAATCAAGAATTAATTAGCACATCAGAAGATTCTCACCTCAGCTTCCTGTCTTTCTTTTGTATTTCATTATTTCCCCACCTTTCAAACTGGTGTTCCTAGGCATGTAACAATATGCAGCTTTGGACTGCAGAGGCTGATAGGAAATATTCCTTTATTTACTTTTCCTGTCTTGCATTTTATGTTCGACTTGTGGGTTTGGTGACAAACTGCCAGCAGTTGCCCGGCTTTGGGAAGAATCAGCAACCACGCATTTTTCTTGTGGCTTTTACCTGAAGTCATAATTTCAGCTAAGTCTGCAAAAAGATACATGGATCTCCGCAGACATTTTGGCAAACTTGGCTTGATTTGTAATGAAGCTGAAATCCATAGGATATTTGGGAGTCCACTGCGAAGGTTTCTCACAGCTCCGTGGGCATATTGGCCGCAGCAGGTGCCAGCTGGATTGCCTGTTCTCCAGCCTCCTTTTCACAGGCACTTAAAAAGCCAGTTTGGGGAGATGTTCAACAGCATGTGTAGGAGCCAGGTGCTGGTGGTAGTCAGTGAAAACCAGGCACCTGCTCATCCCTTTACTTCAGAAAACTTCCCTCGTAAATTTTGAGTCATGGTGAAGTCTTGTAAGGAAGAGCTATTAAATCGAGTGAGCTTGGGTAGAAAAAAAGCAAGAAGCACCCCTGATTGGTTAGAGTGAAAACATGCTCTCCTGTCTGAGCTTGCTGACACAAGGAAAAACTGTTTGTGGAAAGCACCAGTCTTGGATATAGAATGCATTACCAGAAGATACCCACGGCATTTCAGCTGCTCTGTGGTAAATGCCTCCATGTAGGGGTTTTTCATTGTGATAACTGCAACACAGTGTTTTCGGTGTGGTTTTGCGTGTGTGCTGTTGCCAGGGTGCCGCTGGCATGTCATGGAGCCATGCCCTTATTTGTGCTGGAGTGATTTGTTCCAGCTTCTGTGTCCCTATATACTATTAAGAACACTGCCAGTCTGAGTGCGTGTCCTCTCAGGTCTCTTGTGCTCATCTGGGGTCAGCTGTGTCCTTCCATGCCCTTATTTGTGCTGGAGTGATTTGTTCCAGCTTCTGTGTCCCTATATACTATTAAGAACACTGCCAGTCTGAGTGCGTGTCCTCTCAGGTCTCTTGTGCTCATCTGGGGTCAGCTGTGTCCTTCCAGAAACACTTTCTGTGGTAGTTGAGTCATGCATTCAGTTAGGTGTCATCTTTTGTAGCATCTGATCTTCTGGTACCAACTTCTTCTTATTCAGTGCACCAACTCTGGCTCAGGGGAACAGCATTCCTAGAGTTGCTTCTTTTTTATTTTTTTGTAATTTGTTTTCTGTGATGTGTAAATAACATTTTTGAGTGCTCACAATCTGATGACTTTTTGTAAAATGTCAGGCCAGTTTTGTTTCTGCAGGTGTACTTGGAGTTGTGTGTGACCTCCCATGCTTTATGTTCTCCTGTTGGTCTTCCCCATGCATCTGAGAGGTCCCCTTATTTCTCTCTTCTGGCCATAACATGCCCTCTGACATCAGTTTGCCCTCTTAAACATGGCCGTGCTCATTTGAGGCACAGTTGCATTTCAGCAGTGCTTTGTGTGGTCCCAAATCCTTCATTACATATTCTTGTGTACAAACCCTTCCTGGGATGGAAATTCTCTTTTTTTTTTTTTTTTTAATGTGCTGGGTATTAAAATCAGGTGATCTGAAAAATGAGGAGGAGAAAAGCGTCTGTGACAGACTCTGCTTTCTCAAGGGTGAAGTAAGTAAAAGGCACTGAGGAGCTGCAAGCTGATGCGAAATGATTTGATAACCTTGTCAAAGTTAATTTTCTTTCATAGCTATTTCATAGTCCAAGCAAGACATCTTATTTAAAAATAACTTTTTAAAAAGCTATGTAAAGGAGTAGAGTTCTTCCCTACTTAAAATTATTCCTTCTCTCCTCCTGAGCTAGAGTGATTCTTCAGTATCTGGTTACAGTCTGCTTAAACTCAGCAGCGCTTAAATCAAAGTGATATTTAGATTCTATGAGCCAGAGTCTCCTTTCAGGCCAATAAACATCTAAAGTAACCACAGATTTACACCTAGGTAAACCCATGACTTCTAGGGGGCTATTTTGACCGTGCACCACTCTAAGTGAGAAAAGAATGTGGCAATAAATGATGACAATAAAAATGCTTTATTAAGCTGTTGTGAGTGCACTGAAGTCATAATAAGCACATCTATTTACATTAGCATCCATTAAAATGTAGCACGTGCATTAACTAATAAAAAATAAGGTTTAATGTGGATGCCAGGCTATGACACTGTTGAACTCTTGAATTTTATCAGCTCTGTGAAGCAGGTCCCATTTAACAGAGCTCTGCCTCTCATGTTTTGGTAGTAAGCAGGAACTAACAAGTTCTCTCCTATTTTCCTGTTCTAAGCTGTACTAAGAAATGTTCGGTGTGTGCAAAGGCCACGATAGCAAGACCCAGAGTCTTGCTATGATGCACTGGCACAGGAGGCCAAGTGGTGCCTGTCACAGTCACGTAAGCCAGCCTTTTAATTTCTCGTCTTCTTTATTTGTTATGGCCTGAACACACTGACAGTGCTTGAATAATCATGATGAAACTACATGAATGAGTAAGTTGCTTGGGATTTGGAATTTATATGTCGCCCTGGATGGTTTGAGTTCAGACATGCAGTACCAAACCTCAATTTACTCTTCTGTTTCCAGTACATGAATTTTACTAAAGTTCTCACTTAGTATAATCACCATTTTATATCATTGCACAGTAATAACAGTCTAATATACTGTAAATTATTGTAGGTCTCTTCCTCTAATTTGTTCACTGAGAGGAAACAGACCATTTTTATGGGAGAGAAATGAAGCAGCGTTTCTCAGAAGGCAAAGCGTGCAGATGACCATCTTATTATTAGAAAAGAGGAAACATCAAAAGATGCAGAGCCGTTTGTATAATCATCCCAAACTACTGTGGTCACCCTTTCAGCAAGCCTCCTTCGGTTTTCCCACCCTTTCCCTGCATGACTCTGCACCAGGTCACTGCATGGTCTGCAGTTGCTCACTGTGCAGACCCTGGAAAAAAATGCAAAGAGAGCATCATGCCTGACAAAAATGTCCCATGCTTGGAGACGCTGAGAACATTGAGTGGAGGCTGCACCTGAGTGAAAGCTGTGCTGCCTGGCTGCTGACTCCAGAGGCAGAAGGGCTGCAGCTGGAGCTTAACTCAGCTTGCAGCAGAGAAATACGGATTTGGAACAGCACCTGGGGTTTATTTTATTTAATTTTTTTTTTATTTCTACAAATAGCTGGGACAAGTGTTTTTGATGGTGTAGTTCATGCCTGCATGTTTGGTGTGCTTCATTTAGCTGGCTACAGATGAATCTCCAGGTCTGGATTTCTTTGTGACCTTATGGTCACTGGTTAGGGGTGTCTTCCCACCCTCCCAGGCTGTCACAGTCTTTCTTGACAAGTTGCACTTCCAGTGTTTTAAAAAGTCTGCCATTAATATACATGGGGTTTTTTTAACACTAAAGCTGTAATGATTTCAAAGTTCTTACTTTTTAAAGAGTGAATTTGGCACAGTGGACGTTATTAAATGCAGTTTCAGCTTGTGTTACAGGTATTTGATGTAGGTCTCCAGAGGAAGGCTTATAGACTGTGTGAGAAATAATTAAGTTTTCCTTTAAGAGGAACATTGCGAAGAGATTAAAAATGTTAAAGTGAAAAAACACTACCTACCACTTCAATATACAGCATTGTCTGTATACTTTTTAAGAGTAAAACGAAGTGTGGCATTTACTTTATACCTTTATTTTGTTCTGAAATAAGCATCCACTAAAACTTAATATTTAATTTAATTTTTTTTTCACAACTAAATATTTTATAGAATATTTTTTCTGTCATCAGAATTGTCATTTTTAAAGTACAATTTTTATGGGGAAAAATGTAACTAAAACTATGTTACTACTTTTATCTTCAAAAACCTCCACTATAAAACAGGAAGTATCTACTTATTTTCCCAGTTGTAAATATTTTACTTCCAGCTATGAAAGAGTACAAAAACTACACATAGAACAGGGAAAAGAGACCACTGAAGAGACAAAAATAAAAGTACCCTTTTTTTAGGGGGAAAAAGTATCAATTTTTTGCTAATCAATCAGCATCTGCATTGTTTCTTTTTCCCCATTCCTGTTTAGTTGATGTACCTTTCAGTCACATAGTGTCAAAGCTGGACAGAAATGTGCCATGTGGATCTTCCAGTCCACCTCCTCCTCCTTGTCCTTGCACAGAAAGGTACTTTTTGTATGGCAGAACCTACCACCACTTGACACTGCTACAGGAGTTACAGAACAGCTGCAGTCTGTCCAGAAAAAAAAAATGTGTTTTTGCTTTGTAAAATTGACAGGAAAAGCTGAAAGTTGAGGGCCCTCAGCATTTTGCAAAGTATTGAACCCTTAATACAGCTTGAAGAATTGTGTATTAAGCAGCAGGATAACTGGAATACAGTGAAAAAAGAGATCAAGGGAAGGAGCAAGAGGAGAAAAAGTCAGAAATTATGAATAATCTTTTAATCTAATTCTTCTTCTTCCTGTGTGCATTTTCTTTCTTTTTTCCCCCTCCTTGTTTTAGAAAAAGTACCATCACTGTATTGAAGCACTGAGAAAATTGCTGTGCAGTCAAGCCCCAGAATTATTACCATACCACATATAGGGTTACATAAAATGAGGTGTTTTTTTCCTTAAATCCTAAGATTGTTCGTTCACACAGCTCACGCATTATAATCAAATGTGAACACAGGAAAATGGTCCATGGGATCAGCCCTCAGTACGACTGTAATTCCCAGTGAGGTGGGTGGAAGTCTGGATCATAGTGTGGCAGGAGAATAGAAGCCCTTCTGTTCTGAGATGGACTTATCACATGGTTAGCAGCTGGAATTTATGTGAAGTCTTATTAAATAAAACAGCAGTAACCAGTCACCTACTGCTGCAATATACTTGGAGGTACAGTACCTGAATATTTTCAGAAGCACTTGACCTTTCTCCTGCTTCTGCATCTCTGTATTTTCTTTTGCTTATACTTGACAGTTTTTGACCTTCTAGTAAACTTTTATTCTTGTTGTTATTACAACTTAGGATTGTGAAAATTTAAGGGTTTGAGTTATATGATGGCAGGTTTGTTAAAAGAAGATTAAGACATGTCCAGAGAAATTCTTTCAAATGCAAAACCATTTAATTTTAGGTTTTATTTTATTAAATTGATTTTTATGCACATATATATTTACATATACACATGCACATTTAAATATGAATGCATGTGTATATACTTTTTTTTTCCATCTCAAGTCGGTGGGTAGAACATCTGGAATAGTTGTGTAGAACAGAAGTGTGAATGGAAACAATACTGTACTTACATAATAGCACAGGATATTTCATTAAAACAATTCCAGCATATTAAGAGTTGGCAAATTACAACAGTTAAAGAAGTGATCTCCATATGGGAGCACTTAGTCCTTTGAAATATTATATTATTTTTAATTGTGTCTCATTCAGTGAAGGGATTATAATTTTGAAGGCAGTGGGTCACAGCACACCAAGCCACTACACAGCCAACAGTGAAATCCCTGGATTATTGATGTATCCCCTGGTAATTGTAATTTTGATATTTTATAGAGTTTATTAGTCTTGTACAGGAGGTGCAAAGACCAGGCTGTTTATCAAAGCAGAGAGGAGAGCTCTACAGAGTGTCTGCCCTTGCCCTAAGTAGAGTCTCTTGCTGCAGGACCTCCAAGGGCTTTTGAGATTAATTTCTCTAAAAGAAAAGGTGATTTCTTTTAATTTTTTAAAATTTATTTAATGCCAGTGCAACTAGAAACCGCCTGGCCTTCTTCATTGCCCTGCCAGAATTTCAACCCAGGGATTTTTTTCTGAGACACCTTGCAGAGGTGTCAGCCATGGGAGGAGTTTTGGCTTCTCAAAACCTGGAGACTGCTCCAGAATGATGCCTCAGACCTAAGTGGATATAGGCCAGCTGGAAGGGAAAATGATAAATTAAAGCTGCCAACCTGGCTCAGATCATGGTATGAAAAGACAGGCACACCAGACAGTTCACATAGCATGGAGTTCATCTGTGACATGTTTCCAGTGGCTGGTGGCAGCTGGAGGTGCTGGAGGTGGGACACTGCCACTGCCTCGCTGCTGCCTGCCATTCCTGCCGGACATGGACAGGCCCGGAGGGCAGCTCGTCTACGGCAGGCTGACCACGTCAGCAGGTTTTCATGCCCATGCAAATACAGAGCAACTGAGAAAAGCTGTTTTGCCTGCCCCAGGAGTTTAGTGAACTTGGTCACAGTGTTGGAGTTAAGTCTGCAGGAGAGGGTGAGTTAGAGGTGAGTGAATGGAAAGTGATGAAAGAACAGAGTGGCACAAAATACTGGTTTCTTGCTCCTGGCTTCTGCTGGTTTTATCTCTGTGCATTTTATTGAGTGAATGGATTAAAAGTCCATTGGAAGAATATGTCACACCTCAGTGAGAGGCTGGTTAAATTCCTAGACAGGATGCCCAGCCCATGGCCAGGATTTTCCCTGCAGGAGCCAGTTGACACGCACATACTTTCAATCTGTCTCACTTTTGCTATAAATGGGCCAAGTCTCTCCCAGCTATGCTGAGGAAAGTTGAAGAAAGTCTCGGAAAGCAATTTGTGCTTTACTTTATGTTGTCAGATTTCAAGGCAGTAGAGTTGGCAGAAGTGTATTGTTTGCAGCCCGGACTGGGCTTGCAGCAGGCAGCTCTGATAAAGCTACGCCTGCCCTGAAGAGAATGTTATCTAAACAGCAAGCAGTTTATTTCTCTGTAAATAAGGAAAGGGATTGATACAGACCTGTTGAAGTAAATGACTATTGTTAAAATAAATGGTTTTACCCCTGGGGAAAACTGAACATCTAGTTTCTGGTATGGCAGATTAAGGTACATGTGAAGTATAAATCAGTATGTCGCTGTCTACCTTGCTGCCTGTTGGCATGCTGGTTTCAAAATGGTTCGTGGCATGCCTGGGGAGCCCATGCCGACCATTTTCAAGTTTCCTGTCCATTTTAGATATTTCAATAGAGAGCACGTACTAGCCACATCTCAGATGTTATAATATCCTATTTAGTATAGAAACCATTTAAAGATACTGTTTTGAAAAAGATAGATGAAAACAGCCGTGATCTTTTCTCAGTGAAAACTTAAGCCTATGCTTCAGAAGACTTTTCTGTTGCTGTCACTTCATTGCTAATTAATTTTTCCCTCTCCTGCACATTCTCTGAATTTGCATGGCACATCCAAGCAGGAGCAGGTCACCATTTCTTTAAAATTCTGTGAATATTAACCTTATGGAGAACAGCAGGAAAGATGTCTTCATTGTAATCGGTGTATCAAAAACTTGAAAGTCTCAAGTGCTCACTATAATTGCTAATTAACTTTTCTTCTTGTAAGTCTCCCTTTAATCAGGGAGTTTGCCTATTGATGTTAATTTTAGTTCTTCCTCTGAAATGTGATGTTTCATGCTGCTTCCTTCTTCCTCTCCTAATCACCATAACCTCTAAACCCATAAGATGTCACAAAACAACAGAAAATTTGGTTTCAGGAGTTTCCTTCTGCAGCACATCACATTCAAGTTTATTCTGTTGACGTCTCTCAACTACGGCAAGGCAAACCCTCCTTTCTAGGTCACACTTGTCCATCCTGCCTTCTGGGCTCCTTGTTGATGCAAGGATCATGGAAGGCAGGCTGGGAAGACGATGGAGAGGTATGAGGATGTGGGGTGTATAGCTTTAAGACTCAGAAGAAGGGAAATCTCTCATATAAAATGAGCCTGGGGACAGGAGTGATGCCAAATATTAAGTTGCAGTGTCCAAGCTAAATTGGGATGCTGTTCCAGATGTCTCTTTATTCATATATCTGGGTTTTTTATGATGAAGCTTTAGAGAGCTGTTGGGGTAGGTTTGCAGTTGGTGGTGGTGTTGACTGAGAATTCTCACGGTTGAATGCAGCCTACAAGTTGACGTTTTGGTTTCACAAAAGGGATGGGAGGGGTGTCTTTGAGAATCATTTGAGTCAGTCACGTATCTCTGTCATTATCATCATGGTTTTGTAAGTAGTTTAGCATAGCAACAGCATCAAACTGTTCACAAAGAAAAAGAGAAAAAGTGTAGAAGTGTAGAAGAAGTGTAAAAGTTTATTGGTAGCAATTTTAAAAACAGTCTGGATGCTGCTTTTACTTCAGTCCTTTTTAATAAATACAGCATGTTTTTTGTTTAGGAATTTTGTAAGTTTGTTTTTAATCACACAAACTGGGAAGCTTCAGTTATGTCTTCAATAACATTGATGCTGCTTGCAAAACTACTTTTTCCAGGAGAAAAAGCATCCGTGACAAAAACTACAGGGGAAAAAAAAGTGTTTTTCAACTATGATTTTTCATTTTCTTGTACATAATCTGATCAGCTCTTAGCTTCTTCTTCTAGGTTTCTTCCAGTAAATTTACTTTGGAGCTCAGGTTAATTACCAGAATGTCCTTTTTCACATCTCAACTTTAACATTGAAGGATGTTTCCATTTACTGAAATGTAAATGAGACAACTCGATTAAAAAATGAAAATAACAAGGAACCAAACAAAATATCCAAGCAAAAACCCCCAAGCTCCTGCCACAATTAGTATCACAATGAAGCCAAACAGCATCAAAACAGTTATTCGGAAGGAATTCTCCCAGCCCACTACCAAAGAGAAAAGCCCCTTTTACTTTTCTATCATTCTGCAAAGTCTTCTCTAAAAATACAGTAAGAAATTATCTTTTGCAGCATACTCAGCAAACCCCAAAATTTGAGGCTACTTAAAATTATGTGTAGTGACTAGACTAAAGTCCTCATTCAGAATTTTTTCAGCTTACAGTTGACTTATCAATTTCTTTATTGGTAAAGATTTTTTGATTTTGATTTATTCCCATCTTTCAAGCTATGTAAGTTATCTGAAGATGGGATAATGTTAAGAATGTATTTCTGTTGTGCAGAGAATCTGGTGTGTCTTCCTGCTGGTTTTTTTCAGCACTTGGGTCTGCCTAACTTACACTGGCTGTTACTGAAGATGTGTTTGCTATCAACCTCTTCCAAAGTTACTCACTTGAGTTGTATCTTGTATACAACAGATCATGTTCATCTTCCATTCTTAATTAAAGGGCAGATATTCTTCTCCATTTGAAACACTCAAGGGTTCATTTGCTTCCTTACCTGCCCATACATTAGGTTTCTAGTTTGCTGTCACTCCAGATTTTCTTTCCTTTGCTCTGGAAAGGAAAATTGAATCTCTATTGAATCTCTTTAAAGACATCTTCAGGGCTTTTTTTTTTTCCCCAGATAAAATGGAAAAGGTTTTTGATGTTTGGACTTGATGAGATTTCCTCTTGTGGAAGGGAACTTGTGGCCATCTGTTAAGAAGCAAAGAGCCCATAGGTCCAAGCTTGCCCAGATTGATGAGGCTTGTGCCGTGCAAGCAGACTGACATTAGGCAGTGGCTCATTTGTAACATCTGTACCATGCAAAGGAACAGTTGATCAAGGAATCAAGATCAGCCAAAATGCTAGCACTCAGAGGCAGCTCCTGTGGCCCCAGATCCCTGTTATAGAGGCCCTCAGCATAAGGAGCATCCCCCTTAGGTTAATCAGATAGTAACTAAGAAGGAAGAAGGCAGAATCTAACATTCCCGAAACATAAAGAGTGGAATCAGGTATTACATGTGCTCTGAGAAAACCATAGAAATTTATGGTTTTGCAAACTACCTTCACATCCTGCTTCTCCAGGGCAGTGGCCTTTTAGAACAGGCTGGGAGGTAGCATGGCTCTTTAAAGGGGAGCGGCACCAAATCAGAGCACTGCCAACTCTCTCATACTTTGCAGAATCACTGCTGGTCTCTTTTGGGGCTAAGCTATTTGTCTCACCATTGCAGGAAAGTTTGCTTTGCAATTTGTGGAGTTGGGCTAATGAATCAGTTGGCTTCACACCAATTTCTCTAGTCATTCAGGGGCAGCATTTCTTTCAAGAGACAGATGTAATCGTAACCGTCACTTTCCAGTTTTACCTGGTGGATGTTACACAGTAGTCATGCAGAGCTGCTCTTGGAGACTTGATTATGTTGTACAAGTAGCCTCAGAACAAGAATCCCCTGTGGGACTTTTATAGAACGAAAGCATAGTGGTGCTTTCCAGGGGGCTCTCTGCTGTTTTGCTGTAGTAATCAACTCCTGTAATTTCTGAGAATTCAGGCCCATGTTTAACAGTTATCACAGTTTATGAAAATTTGAAATATCCAGCATGGTTCTTCACAATTAATTTCAGGAACAAGTTTTGTTTGTGGATGTTTTGTTAGGATAGCCTACGTAGCAACACAAGTGCCTCATACACAGGTGGGACGAAAGAAGGGGCCCTGCTTTGAACTTTTGGGTCTCCATGAAACTTGCACTGCATCTCATTGCTAAATGCCTCTCAGAGTGCCAGCACCCAAGTGTGGAACAAAGAGACAAAAAGTACCATATTTGCATGGGAACTGGAAATATCATGGTATTTATTTCTTTAACTGTGTGTCTCTTTCTGTAAGCTCATCTTAGGGAGGTTTGGGTTTGTTTCGGTTTTACTGTTACAAGGAGTTTTAAATAACAAAAGCACAGAGGTAGGAAATTTTTAAGGAAGATAAATAGCTTTGAGAGTAAAATGAGAGACATTTCTGAACTGTGGAACATTTGAGGGATATGCTCCCTGCAGAAGCTGAATGCAGTGGAATAGAAATACATCATACTTGAAATAAGAGCTAGCTTATCCCCACAGTGGAAGAGATTTCTATAATCTTTTAAGCCTTGAAGACTTCCACTAGTTTCAGAAATCTCTCATCACTGCCGGATGGACTTTTGTCATACAGGAAAATCATGAGGGGTTTGGCAGCTGAAGGAAAAGGATGCCTTCTGTTTCTGTCAGCCTGCATGCAATGATTCATCTTGTCTGAGGGAAAGGAAAACCAAATCAGTAGGGTTCTACTCAGAAATTAGTCACTGTGAGACAGTGTTTGATCGGTGGCCCAGGGTTGGGATTTTTTTGTTTTGTTTTCTTACCCGAAGTCATGTGACTTACTCTCCATACTTGTTGTTCCTACCAGGGGGTGTTTCTAGCAGGACACTTGGCTTGTTATGCAGTTGATTAGTTTTAATCCTGTACCTTATAGAAAAGGGAGTTTCACTGTGGATTTGAAACTCCTGCTTGGCATCAAAATTACTCTTCTTGCAGCTGATGGTATTGAAGAAGAAGTAGGGATATTCTCATCAAATAAAATAGAGATGAGAATCAACTGCCAGTTCCTCTCATGGTCTGGTCGTTCATCTTTTCCCAGCTTACACGATGAGTATAAATGAAGTATAAGAGTGTGATATGCCAGTTGGAGTGACAGGGGGAGAAATTTATTTGCTACTGCATTATAGTCATTATAGATGGAATTTTTTTAAAATATGGATTTGTGCTAAAATACAGGATTACGAGTTTGGAAGATTAACATTCATGTAACAACCAAAGGAAAAATTGTATCTAGCATAAAGGCACAGGGCAGCAGTGACTCACACTGTTGCAGCCAAACTGGGCGATGTCCCTTCCCTCCCTGTATACTCATACAGTGGTCACCTTCAAGTCCCCTTGAAGGTTCTATAGTTTCATATAGTCACTTTCTTGACAGCCTGTTTTATTCTAATGTATTCTGTTGACAGTGTCACAGAGATCTAGACATGCTTATTCCTGCTCTTTCCAAGATCCCTGTTCACAGAGAGGCTGAGGAGAAAAAGCAGGCAAGGTCCTCTCATGCTGCTATGGAAAAGCACTGGGAGAGGTTTACACTGAGTTGTGGGTTCATTGCAGCAGATCTCCTGAGTCCTTTTCATCTCACTTGAGTGAAATATTTTTTTACATATATACGTAATAAATACGTAACGTATAATACGTAATGTTTTAACGTTACGTATAATACGTAACACTTTTTGCTGTGGCGTACTTTTGAGACACGAATATTCACACTGAGAGCATTTTATCAGAGCTCCACTCTTCATAGAGATGTGTTTCTTATTGCTCATTCATCTCATGCTACAAGAAGATGTACATTTCAAATTACCTGGAAACACTTTTTGCACACCAAAGTGGGATTTCTAGGTATCTGACCCCTCTCTGTCTGCTTACTCGAATCAGTAAGGTTGGAAAAGACTTCCAAGGTCTTCAAGTCCAATCTTCAACCTAATACCACCATGCCCGCTAAACCATACCGCAAAGTGCCACATCTGCTCATTTTTTGAACATTTCCAAAGATGGTGACTCCACCACTTCCTTAGGAAGCCTGTTCCAATGCTTAACTACTCTTTCAGTGAAGAAATTTTTCCTAATATCCAACCTGAACCTTACCTGGCCATTTCCTCTCATCCTGTCACTTGTTACCTGGGAGAGGAGACTGACCATCACCTTGCCACCACCTTCTTTCAGGTAGTTATAGAGAGTGAAGGTCTCCTCTGAGCCTCCTTTTCTCCAGATGAAACACTCAGTGGAGAGAATAGTGACTGACCTCTAGTTGGGCTGTAACCCTAAAGAGGGGTCAGTTGTGCTTTCCCCTTGAAAATGCTTTTTTTCCAGCCTAAACCCTATACTATCCTGATGTGTAGAGCAGGAAAGAAGAAACTTTGTTTTTTGTGGGACACAGGAAAAAGGAAGGAGACCAAAGTGAGGAACAAGCATTTCAAGAATCATATCATGCAAAAGCAATGCACATCAATGCAACCAGGACAGTCACACGCACAGAAGTTTCAAAACATTTTATGGACAAAATTCATTTTTTTAAAAATACCATGAACCACAGTGGCTCTCTGTAGTAATAGCCTGAATGGTGTTTCCCCTTTGGTTGGATTTAGAAATACAAATGTCAAACCTGGTTTTCTTTAATTGTGTAGCAATGGAAGAGAGTTCACTCAGGAGACAGAAGAAGGAATAAGTCTGGGATATGTGGCACAGACAAGGGTTATAATGGAAATTAATTGTGTAGCATGTTAAATAATATTACCTTAATCCTGCAGCTTTGGGCAGTGGAGCTGAATTTCTATTTTATGGCATGTTTTACAAACTAAAATATTTTAGGGCTTGGAAACTGCTTGGCTTTAGTAATTCAGCTCAGGAAATGTGCTTCCCTGCTATCAAATGCAGCAGTCTGTACTCTGCATTATTAGCCATGGCATGGTGCATGCAGACAGTTCTTGTTTGCTGCCTCTGCTGAACCTTTCACATCAGCTCATTTATCTTTCAGGTGTTATAATAATTGACCCTCAATCAGTATTCCATTATCCTAAACAGGCAATTATCCACATTGTCACTTTTGCATTTGCTCTTTTGACCCAGAGGTCAGGGAGGCCTAGTGTAACTGAATCCAACAAAATTATTCCCTTACCTGTCATATAAATAGTCATCCTAGCAAAATGAGACCCATGGGGGCTTTTGCTGAGGTGTTGAGAAGGCCAGTCTAACTCGTTCCTTTATTCTACTCTTTAAGGAATGCAGTACTGTTTTGGCACTCTATCAAAATAAAACAAAGTTCCATTTTTTAGCCTTCTTTTTTTTTTTCCCCTTTTTTTAAGTGAGCACCCCTGCACTTACAAATGCTTCTTTGTGGCCTACTTTATTGAAATTTCCATTCAGCTCTTCCATCTGTTAGCTGTGTTTACCACTATTCCTGGGGAAAGAATTCTGCATTTCACCTTCATTTGGGGGTGTAAGGTCATAAAACTGTCTGGATTATTTCAGCTATATTTATACCTAAGTTAATATTCCTTCTTTAACAGGTTTAAAGCTTTTAATTCCCCAGTTCATTATTCATAGTGAGTGAACTGAAGTGAACGAAGTTTTTGTATTATAAAGAGGAAAGCTTTTGGTATTCAAAAAGTGTTCTGTAAATGTGGATTGTAACCCTCTTCACCCCAGCTCCCCAATTCCGATTAGGCTCATGTTTCATGCCCTCTCTCCCTCCACTGCTTACAGCCAACAAATGCCATGTTTTATTTAACTAGCTCCTGTGAATAGTTTGTGTGGATATGCACTAGGGTTGTATTTACAAATGTGGTGGTTGTACACATCCTGCAGAAGCTGGCAGAGTGGCAGGGCCCACTGACACCAAGTGCACGGGAGAAAATTGTAGAGCCCCCTCATTTGCACGGCCTTGAAGTATCAGTGTCAGGCCCTCATAGAGGCTTTGGTATACAGCTGTAACCCAGGAAGAGGGGATATTCCTATTTCATTGGAGGGAAACTATGTCTGAGAATGCTGGAGGGATTTTTCTGAGGTTGCAGGTGGCAAAGGAGGGAAGCAAACCTTGCTTTTCCTGACAGTGTCTGAACTGCAGCAGCACATGGTGCAATGCACAAGCCAAATGTGCCATTGCTCCCTCCTAGCTGCTGTGTTTAGATGTCCATATTCTGAAATCCAAGGTACTCCAAGTAGAGAGGGTAAGGGGAGGAAAGAGCCCTACTCTGATACCAGACTTATATGTGTTTGCATCTAGTTGCAGGGTCCCAGCCTAGCTCCATCCCATCTGTTCTCTTTTGCTGGAAGGAGATAGTCAGCACCTTGAAACACTGTCCTGGCTCCTCTCCAGAAAGAATCTGGGAGTTGAAGTGAGAACACAAATGCAATTTATTTTTCTTTGTTGAAATGTTCATATTTTCCCAGTGGCAACACGACTCAATAGTTGAAATAATGTTATTGAGAGAAAAGAGCAGAGTCCCAGTGTGAATACTCTGCATGCAGGCCCTTTAAGCTTAAGCCAGCAAATGTCTGGACAATATGTAACTTACTCTTTCTGTTTTAAGAAAAAGAAAAAAAACCAGCCCACAAGAAACCTCAGGTTACTTTGGAGCTTTCTCTCCCTGCTTATTTATGAAAACAATTGTTCCTGCATCTATTATTGTATTGCTTTATAGCAACACACGTTTCCCACTCAAGAAGTTGTGCTTGTACTTTCTTTGTCATCTATGTAACATCCTTTCCCGATACCTTTGGTGGAGGCAGTGCTTTGTTTTCCATTAGGTGCAAAAGTCTGAACCATGAATAAGAGAACAGGATTGGCTTACACTCTACAGTATGTGCAGACCAAAAGAAGGTGTAAGTGGCTGAGATGTTATATGTTGTGGGAAAAATAACTGTGTCCCTATTGTTCCAAAAAAAAAAAAAGGAAAAAAAGAAAACATTTCTCAGATCCCAAAACAATTGTGAAAGTCTCTGTCATACCTGCTACATATCAAACTCCATATTTGTCCTAGGAAACATCTATCTTGAATTTTACCCACACTTTAATTTTCAGGCAATTGGCAGCAGCTTAAAACCATAAAAAATATTTTGGCCAAGAAAACTTCTTCAAAAAAAAAGCCAACTTGACAAAATAAGTTATGACCAGGAGAGTATTTCAGAGGCAAAACTGTTTCAAAGTGAAAAGCAATCCAAATTATTAGAAGGCTTAGCTAAAAACCCCTAAATAATTAAGGAACTTGTCTCAAAATATGTAATTTCTCAATTTTCCTCTCATGATGGTTTCAGCTGGAGTGCTTGGTTGCTGGCTGGGGTTAAATGATACTTCTGAAGTAGGCAATGTCAGAATGACTTTGCTGGTTTTTGGGAAGGAGCAAGCTCTAGTTTATTGTGGCACTTGTTGACATCTGTACTGTGGTTTGTGGAGTCCCAAGCAAGAGAGCCACCATGAGGGGGAAAAATTTTCCCCTACTTTTAGTCCCCATCTGCTCTCACTGACAGCAGTAAGCTGAGGCGAAATTGAGGTGGCCCTTGAGTGGCTGGTTTTACACAAGAAATTGTATTTGCCCGGTGCAGGGAGTATTTTAAAGTTCAGTGAGATGCTTGCAGCGACAGCTGACGCTCAGGTCTCTGTGTCATTTCTGGGCACGTTGATGCCTGAAGGCAGCAGGCAAACCCTGAAGATTCTGCTCAGTCTCACAGGACGTAAGGCTGCTGCTCATCTGCCAGGCAGCTTAGCTCCATTCCCAGCCTTTTTCATATTAAGAGATACTAGCCTTTACCCTGGCTTTCCTGTTTCTTAAATGTTGGGATAGTAAAATCTTCCAGAAGTATCCTCAATACACAATTAAATATTCAGTTGTTCATTAACTGTCTCCTTCTGGATGAAAGCAAAAGGTCTCCTATCCTCCTGCAACTATTCTGAATGGCAGCAATCAAAGAGCAGATAATCCTGGGCTAGAGCTCCAATACCTTGCACAGAAATTTGTCTTTAGGGAAAAAAAAAGAAATTAAGCTAATTTTGTGTCTACACTAGTGAACATTAAGGTAATTTTTCCTTTCATTCTAAAGGAGATTCTATTAGGGTTAGAACTTTTGTGTGACTGTGTTGCTTTGGAAGCAGACTGGTGTACGAGCCCTGAAGTTTCACTGTGGACTAAGACCTGATCTGTTGACTGACTTTGAAGAGTCATCTCCTGTTTCTTTCTCTCATTTTCACCATCAAAAAAATAATAACAAATATTGCTTTTTCTTGAGCCATTTCAAGATATACTGGGGAAAAAGAATTGCAGAAATGGAGGGCATTTTTATATTGCTTATTACAGGTAGACATGCGTATGAACTTGAATTGAGAGAGGTGATGATACCAGAAATCTTGGCTGGGGGGAACTGAGATTGTCCGCAGTGTTTTGATACCAATTTTGACAAATGCATAAAAATTGCAATAGCTTTCCACAATCCTTACAGCACTCTAACTTAAATACTTTACCTATCATAATGTCTTTCACCCTGGGCTTTAAAAAAGTTACACATATGCTACCAAGATGTGGTCTCTTCTTGAGCAGGAATATGCTGTGTTAGTGAAGTTATGCTCTGCATATGCTAGCATAATGGAGGGGAAGAGTCAGGCTTAGCTTTTTGAAGCTTTTCCGATCTGCATTTTATATGTGAAAAGCCATCTTCATCCACACAGTTGTGTAATGGCAACAAAACCCCTATATATTGCGCCTCGTGCACAGCAGACAGATTTTGTAACTTCATATACGCCCTTTTGGGGGACTCTCAAATGCTCACTGTCCACTTTAATAGCAGAGAGGGAGATTTTTGTGGTAGTTCATCTTACAAAATGCAAAACCCGTCAGCAGCTGTGATGTCATGGCCTGCATAATTTATGAGACCTTTCTCCCACCCTTCCGCTCTCTTCCTGTGACTTAGCTGGTCTTTTCTGTGCTATGCATCCACTTTGCTGTGTGTCCTTTAGGCGTATGGAAGAACAGCAAGAGAGTGTGTGCAGAAGTAAAGAGGTAGGGCAAGGAATGCAGGCTCCACTCAGTAACATGCAAATACAAATGCAGAAGTTAAGTGAGATAAGGTCTTTGTTATAAATGAAGGGTAGCATGCACATAATAAAATTTAAAATTGAAAATAACCAAACCAAGACAATACACTAAAACACTGTGCGCACACACACAGGCACACACACATGCTCTTCACTTGGAGAGAGGATGAGAGAGAATGGAGAAACCACAAATGAGGAAAGTTAGTCATGTTGCTTAATGAACTACTGGAAGCTTTTCAGATATTGTGGTGATGAGGGAAATGTGCATAGAACAGTATAATGTTCCTCATCTGATATTATCTAGGAGTTCAAAAGAAGCAGCAGCAGCAACACAATAAAGCATCTCTCTGGTATGTTATTAAAAGGTATCTTGAGCTTTCCTGCTTGACAGATATTTCTTGTTTTAAGTTACACTTCTACTTCCAATATTTAGACCCAAGACAACAAAGTAATAATTGAGCTACTGGCTAGCTAACACAATGCATTTATGCAAACCAGTTATTTTACAATAGAAACAGCTTGCTAATGTTATACCTCTGGGAATTAAAGTCCTCAAAAATTGCAGTATTCTGTATTTGTGTGATTGCTATGTTTTAAATTTTTTTTGTAATTTCCCACCGGTTTGTTCAACAAATAACCAGTCATTTCATATTGCAAAGGCACAATGGGAATGAAAATCTACATTACTACTTTTAGATGCCAAGAAAGAAAATTATATTTACTCTTGTTCCTGATGCAGTGTAACGAAAGTTTGTGTTTTGCATCATGCTGACTAAAACTAGTGGGAATAGTCCATGTCATCTCAGAAGTTGTTCTAGTTTGCTGTTTTCTACGTCTCTTGTTGGTTAGATTGCCCGTAAGCATGACTCAGCAACATCAGCCCTCTGAAATATGGATGAAGCCTAGTTTGTATCTAAATTTAGTATCTCTCTGCAGGGTGCCTTGTTATGTAAAGAGAAGTATGAAATTCTGGTCAGAGTTCTCCTTGCAGAGGACAAAACCTCCATGATTGCTTGTAGCAGGGTATCAATATTGGAGACATGGTCTTCATGAAGCGCACACAAAGTGGCACTGGAAAATCATGGCATGAAATCCTTTCTTCTGTAAAGCCACCCTGAAGTTTTGGAAAAGTTTTGGTACCCAGGCTTTGCTATTGCAACAGCTTCGTGTTTTACATTGATATATGTAATTAAAGATATGTATGAATCACATTTCCTGTTATGAAAAAACTTGGAAACTAGATGACCTGTGGGCTGAGTTTTAAGGCATGGCTGTAGTACTACACAAGGCTATGAATAGAGAGTGAAATATATGTGATGCAGTTGGAGGTGTAAGGAGGATGGGGACAAGTGTGGCTGCAGGAGTGGATGGCACAGTAGGGAGCTACACACAGTGGGTCCTGTGTACTCTGATGCCTGAGGTATCCGACTCAGAGTTAGCTCATATACTTTAGAGTCCCTTGGTGCCTTGTGACTAAAATCAGTCGGGTTTTAAAAAAAATTTATTCTCTTATTCTGATGAGTGCATTACTGAACGTATGTGAGATCATCAGCTATTTTATGGAGTTAAGTTTGAGAGTAACTCAAGAGGCAAGAATATCTGTTTCTATGATCTGTTTTTATTTGTGTTTCATCTCTGGCTTTCCACTCTCACACTCCTTGCTAGCTTGCCAGTTATTTAACCCAGGTGCTACTTGACCAGGATCTGATACCTCTTTATTGATTAAAAGTATGGTGGGATCTCTGATGCCTTCCCATAGTCAGGCTCTGAGGTTTAGGTCTCTCCCCAGAACACTGCTTGTCCAATGACACACAGCTTCGAGGCTGATGTTCTGCAGGAGTCCTCACTCAATTAGTGGGATAGCAGAAATCTGGCAGAGGTTCCAATGCCAAATAAATTGTTTCTGTTATCACTAAGCTCTTTCTTTGTATTTTCTTGTCTTTCCTGCACCTTGGATTTAGCAGTTACCTGTGTGAATTGTATTATATCTGTTACATGATGTTAGCTTATTTTTTTACTGTAACCCACCTCTGGCTACTTTTACTGGAGAAAAAGCATCGTGTGTGATCTTTTTACGCCTCCATTCTCCTGCTCAGAAATATATCCCAATTTAAACATTACCAAAATCAAACATTAACATGGGAGTTAATGTTTTAAAATAATGATCTCCTGCCGGAAGCCTGTTGGTCCTGACATGCTGCCAACTACAAAATCTAAATGAAGTCAGAACCAGAAGAAAATAAACTTACTCTATTTTCATTCTCTACTAACATCTTTTGTGCTATCTGAAAACTTGATCACTATATTTTTTGGTACTGAGTTCTTTCAGTAATGGATTGCAGGTGCCACATTTCTGCTAAACAATATTTAGGCTACTTAGTTTTATTGTTTGGTTTAATTTCTTGAGTGAGTGATTTCACCAAGTCATCAAAGTTTCTAATTCCCATTCTTGCAAGCAATAGTGAAGGGAATTGAGACCACTGAACATGAACTTTGGAGAGATGGTAGGTATTACAAATATGTGTAAAAGAAAAGTTAGCAGCAAACTATTTCAAATATATGCACGTGTCCATGAAGACATTGTCCAGAAATGTCATTACAAGTGATTGCAGTGATAACTTTTAGGGAATTGAAGAGAGACTTTTTATTTCTGTAATAGTGTGTAGACCATAAGTGCTGTTGTCATCGTATAGAATATAATACGCAAAAGTGAATTAGAGGGCTTGTGGTAAAACAAACCTGCGAATTAGCAGCAGATGATTCTGGGACACGCAGTATCCCAGAGTCTGACCACCACGTAGACATGAATTATGACCCTGAGCACGATTTTTAAAACTGAGTGGGTGATATTTGGCCTTTGAAGCAGAACTTGGACAGCCTATAGCATGTAGTGGTATACATAGCACAGCAGTGGGTTGTTCTGTTCTGGAGAACACTTTGTAATGATGTAAGAGGCAATAAGCAGGATTATGAATGCAACAGGGAGACATAACTGTGAATTTTAATTTTGGGTTTACTTGGCCTTTGGCACATGATTTCATTTCCCATAGACAATCTAAACTCACTGTAAAGACTACCATGGGACCTGGATGCACTCACTAATGTAGGGTGCGGCAATTTCCTGTCTGCCTGATTTCAAATTATGATTAGTATCTAGTTCTCTTATGGAGGTTACTTCACTGATCGCTATTTAGAAAGTATTTTTTAAAGAAATCTTTTTAGATACTTAATATAGTATGTGCTTAGAAAAGTTACCACCAAACCTTTTAAAATAGATTCATGTGTCCATCAAGACATTGTCCTGAAATGCCACAAGTAATTGCCTAAGAAACATATGATTATTTTATCTATAGCAGACTTTCTGTATCCTCTCCTAAAAATAATTCACAAGGAAAAGTGTTTGATTTGTGTAGTTTGACTTGCTATTTATAAGGCTTAATATAAGTGTGAGATTTTTTTACAATGGAGTTGGATAATATTAAATAAATTAAAAGCGTTTACTGTCTTCCTTATGGATGATGACATATGTCTTAAATAGCTAATGCATACAGAATATGAAAAATATAAAGTATTATTTCATATTCAAATCATAATCTGAATAATCTCTCTTAGTTTTCATTCAGTACTTCCTCTTTCAAAACACTGTACTTCACAGGCCTCAGTTCAGGGAAGAACTTCAGTCTGGGCATAAATCTAATTAAAGTCAACAGATTTAATCCCCTTCAAGCAAAAAGCATGTATTCAAGTCTTTTGCTTAATTGTGGTGGAGTAAAGGTATGTTTGAAATTAAGCACAAGCACAGCTATTTTGATGAACTGGAGATTTATCTTGGAGCATCAAACCTACTATGGAAAATTCATAAAGTAAGGATTGCCTCCTAATTACTGTGCTCATTTTAGCAAGTGCTGTAATCATAGGAACAAATTTACATAGTATTTACCAAAAGACAAGAGCCTCCGTGTGCTTCTAATGGCACAGAGCTGCAAACTGAACACACACAGACAACATCTAAAGAAAAATACTTATGAAAAAAATCCCACTTGTGAAATTATTATTGGAAGATGATGGCTTAATGCTTTTTATAGGACACTAATATATCTTACTGTTCCAAATAGCTACGAGTATTTTCTCTTCACATTGTTGATGTGTGGAAAACTGCTATATAGAATCTAGTTGTAAAAATTTTCTAAGGGATTTTGGTAGATACCACAGTGTGATATAGAATAAAAGACCTGCCAGCTTTCTCTCACCCCAAAGACGGGATACACTCTCCAGTGTACCTCTAACTGCCTGCCCAATAGCCCACAGTAATCTGGCTGGATTAGCAAGTGTTTGTGCTGCAATGCATCCTTCCTCTTCCTCAGTGGCATTCCCAGGTCTGAGTCATGATTGAGGTGTGCTTAGAAAGGAGTATGTTGGGATTGCACAAGGGAAGAATGGCTTTCTTTAGAGACCCAGATATATGGACTTTTTACTTCAATTAAGAGATGAAATGTCTTGGCACATGTACAAAGAATTTGTGTTCCAGTTGAGCAGCAATGCCTGCTGGTGAGATCAGGGCTGATCCAAGTGCCTTGATGACAGCTTATATGGCTCTTTGGCAGAGATTTGTTCTTCCCTTGTAGTTACAGGATGTTAAAGACTCCCACTGTCCAGCCTCTACAGACAGAGCCATGGGTACAACCTCCGGGGCTGTTGACACTGAGAGCTTTCTGGGCTGAGTTGGGGAGGACAAGGGAAGTAAGTAATCTCTCCCAACTAATTTTGTCGGAGAGCACTAGGAAATGAAAGCCGGTTTGAACTGCCAACATTTTCTTGTTTGCACTTTCTCATCTGCTTGATCAAAATAACCTCTATATGTCAATCCACTTAAAACAGGAGGGTAGTGGGTGCCCCCCTTGGTGTCATGTTTACGCTGTTGATGCATAAAGCTGCCTAGAATTAGGGGTGAGCAAGCAGATGCTATCAGCAGAGCTGGGCATGCACTGCAGTGATAAGACAGGAGATGTTTCCTGGCTTAACCCTTGCAGGAAGCAATGTACAATTGTTGTGGCCCACCACACCAGCCATGGTCTGCTCTCAGCCTCTCCCACGTTAGTCTGCTTTTGAGGACACTGATGCTGAAGTATCCAGATGACTGGAAGGGGCAAAGGGGTTTCCATGCCAGCATCCCATGCACCTCCCTTGGTAGGATTGGAGCAGTTGGTGGGGAAATTCACACAAAATTTCATACTGCTGGTCAGGTGTGTTGAGCAAGGTGTGTTCAGCCTGTCCATTTGTAATTATTACATGTAGTTCTCATGCAAAGCCAGCAGCATTTAAAAGGAAACAAATTTTAAAAACCCCAGAGCCTGTGCTCCTGCATAATCTTTCTGCAAATCTGGCAAGTCTGAACTTCATTTTTTGAAGATGTAGTTCTGTAAACAAGCCATTTGTTTTATAACACATGGTTGGGTGTCTAGTATCATATCAACTGCAACCTCTGCTTGAAGTTTCCCATGCATTCTGATCCTTTATAATATCTCCTTCCTTTGTGCATTCCCTGGTTACATTCAGGCTTGGCCATTTCCTCAGTGATCCAACAGGGTATCTCTCTCTTTGTCAGCTCCTATTTTGGCCAGGCTTGGAGTAATTTAATATTTTTGGTACTGCTGTTCCCTTGCCAAATTTTGGTGGAAATAAGGCAGTAGGAAATCAAGAGTTATTGGACACACAACCAAGTGCATGTGAAGTGCATAAGCCTTGTTTCATTCTTGTAAACAGGACAAAAACATAGTAAGATGTGTCTGTCTGTTTTACACTAAACATGTAAGAGGAGGGGAAAAGTTTTCTGTTGTGAACTTGGTTGGCTGTACAGTAGAGGAGACTAGGGGAGAATGCAATTTGAAATATTTATCCTCTTTCTTCCAAAACCAGAGTCCTTAAAAATGACGTCATTGGAAACCCTTGACTGTGATGATGATAAAAAAGCACGTTACTTTTACCAGATAATAAAAATTGGGCCTTTCATTACAATATACAGTCTAAAGTGTGACTCGTGAACTGGTCGATTTTTAGTGGCTACGATTTGATTTCTGTGTCAGTAATATTGAGATGCTGTTAAACTGGATGCATTAGCCTACGCAAACTTACTAATTAACAACAGGAGTTTTTCAAAGTGTATATTCAGTTGTTGAGCTCTATGTTTTGGTAGATAACATTTAACAGGATAAGGCAATAAAATTCTTGACTTATACATCTGATAGACAGAGGCATCCTTTCAAACCTAGTGTATATCTGTAATGTATGGCCACAATCTTATCACTACTGTTATTATTATTACTATTCCTACTACTTCTATTACTCCTACTACTATTAGGAATTTTCTGATCAGTCTGTGTTTTGTTTACTGATTGAATCATTCATTCTGTGGTTTTATTAAGACTTTTGCACATTTAGGATATAAGTATTTCTTTGTCAGTGATGGAAATAATGCTCTTGGCTCTGCGTTTTGTTACAGTAGTGCAAATCTTGAGTAATTTAACTGTCAGTGTAACAGTGCCAAGGAAACAGCAAATTTAGGTCCAGTGTGTGTTTGCTATTGTCTTTAAGAATTAGTTTGCTCTCTTCTAAGTACTTCCATTCATAAATGATGTGTCATTTTAGCAACCATAATTGCCTTCTGAAACAATGTTTTTGTTGTTTTTCTAAGGATTTCCCGAAGTTGGAGGAGTGTTTTGGTTTTGTTCAAGAAAATGAAACACAGTTTTAAACCTGGGTCAGATCCCAGAAAATGTTCTCCTCTCCTCCCCCTTCCTCTTCATCTGCCTTTTTCTCTGAGCCCCATATCAACTCTTTCCCTTAACTGCAGAGCCTAAACTACTTCTTTAAAGGTCGGAGTTTGGTGAAGCTTCTGGCCAGATCCCCATTTAGTGTACACCTTGTGCAGTATTTGCAAAATCAAGGCCTGTGCTTGACTCTGCTAGATTTTGGGCGGGGGAGGGGGGGGGAAGAAAAACCAAACAACAAAAATAAAAGAGGAAAAGACGACAGAAGAAGAACAGACACTTAAGGCAGAGTTGCATGCTGCCTTGTGTCGCTGATCCAAGATAGCAGATTCACTGTGTGCACTTAACCCATCACGAGTGTAAGTGCTTGCCCTTAATGCTCCTTATACACAGTCTTAAGATGATACATTTACTTTGGCTTCACAACAGGGAAAACAAAAAGAAACCTTAACTGACCAGCTGTCATGTTTCAGTGTCATGTGGCATCTCTGTGTGGTGTTGGTACTGGAACATGGATGTATTTCCCCCTCATATATGTGCATGAGCCCCCTTTGATGCCTAAGGTTAAATGTGTGTAATAAAATATTCAGGATCAGGATGTCAACTGTGTTCTGGTTTCCCTGACATTCTCACACTTTTAATCTTAAAAATTAAAAATTCCTCTCACCATATCTGTTTATTTTGCTTACTGTTGTTTTAATAACTTCATTTTCTCAAAGGTAGAGGAAATAAGTTGTTGCTGAACTTCATTGTGATAACTGGCTAGAAACTTTCAAAGGTACCTTTAAATCAAGAATTAGAAAATTCAGCATTTTCCTTTTGTGTGAAATTTTTCCCTACATACAAGATGTAGGTTTGTTTCACACCTGCCAAGTTTAAATCTTTTTTAGAAGCATAAACATTTTTTAGAAGTTTGAATTCAGAGAGCAATAACATTAATATTTCAAGAGACAAAGTGTTCAAGAAAGTAGAAATTATACATAAATCATTCCTTAAACAAAGTTATGTCTTGCTTGCTCAATACAGCAATTACATTGTTTTGATTTTGTATGGATAATTGGAAACTTTAACTTTGTGACTTCTTTATCCAGTCTAATAACAAGTTGATTCCTGGGGTTTCTGAAAATTCTCTCTTGTTCTTGCATTTGTATAACTTAAAAGTAGAAGATGTCAAAGAGAGAAAAAGAAAGAGAGAGGGGAGGGAGAGAGAGAAAGGCTTAAAGGCTTCTTCCAGCGGTAGGTACTAGAGTCCATCAGCAATGCTACTCCTGCTGAGCTGGCAGCTGCTTCCCAAAGTTCAGAGAGGTCACCATGGTTTCTTTCCTGTTTCTCCTCCAGGCACTGAATTGCTGAGGGAGTTGGAAAAAAAGGCATCTTCCTTTCTTACCCTGCAACGTAAAGACAAAATCCTTCCTCCCTATCTAAGTGTGTTCTGATGAGGCATGTAAAAGTTCAGATGTGATGAAAATTATTTGGGTTTCTGTGATACTTTTACCCAGAAATATCTGAAAGACATTACAGACTAATTGACATACCAGAATATGCATATGACATCTGAGGATGTGCCCTCCTGTGCATGATGAATTTGAAAATGCAAGGATTTTCCTCACCATTGACTTACTGTTTTCTCAGGAGATAAAACAGATTATTTGGTAAATACTTCAAAATACTGTTGCTAATAATTTAGGACGACGCAGACTAATGTATCCAGTGAAAACTCAGGAAGGAGAAACTACATTTTTAAGGAAACAGAACACAAGCTGAGCTGTCTGTAGATCAAAAAAAAAGTAAGAAAATTCAATGTTTACAGAAAGAACTCCAAGAGTCTATCATTCGCCATGCATATTGTTCCTCATAGTGCAGTATGCTGATGGGTCTGGTCCAGGAAAATCAACCTGGATGAAATAGTACAGTAAATCAATTCAGTTGCATTACACCCCACTGTGGGCTTGTATTCAGGACCAGAGAGTTCTGAATTTAGGTAGATAAAAAGGGGGGCTCTAATTGTGACAAAGGATGTGTTTAATGCATGTATAAGTAGACTTGTTGAGATCACACCTTTAGTTTCTTTGGGTTAATTTTCCTATTTGCACCTTCCCAGGAAGCCCTACAATAAAGACAAAAGCCTATAGCTATAAAGTCTCCTTCCTTGTGGTTGCGATTCAAATATTTGAAGTTAGTTTGATTATTTTTTTGGACACAAATATGAATTTTTATCCCTTGTTTTGGCATTTAAAAGGGGTTAGAATCTTATTTAGCACTCTTTCTCTGCCAGCTAATCATATATTTCACATGCTTATTTTTCCCTAATTATTCACTTACCAGACTGTAGCAGCTTTGAACTGTTTATATATAAAGTCTAGTGTTTGAAAGAGAGTAAGTTATATTTAAAATTTCCCTCTGTTTTTTAAGTACATAAACTCACATGCAGTGCCAAATATGCCTTTCCAGTATATAATAATAGGGATCTAATTGCACCAGTTTCCCAAGGGGCACAAAAGTAGAAAAGCAGAGCCTGTGTGGAAAACACCCTTTCTTTTTCGCCTTTGGCCGTGACAGGCTCCTACATACGGAATGAAATTCCATCCTCACAGAAGTCTATAGCAAAGATTTGACTGACTCCAGGGGGGCTGGAATTGGGCCCACATGCCTGATTTCAGGGTGTGATTTTGGTGATGAAGCAAGCTTTAAGGAGTGGGTAAGAGTATTCACTGTGGAAGGAAGTTATTTTCATGTGTTTTCTCCAGTCTCTCTCCCATGCTGGAATAACTTTCTCCTTTGGCGTATCATTTCATCTTTTTGAGGAAGACTAGAAAAAGCTCTTACTAAACAGACACTCAGTTCTTCTGGAAAAGCTCAGTGGGAAAATTTGCTTCTTAACTGCTTGTGTACAAACTTGGTGGCACCCATGGCAAAGCAGCAGTCCTTCTGTGAAAATGAGGCAATTATGACAGGAGTAAGAAGTCTGGTTTAGCCTGCTGGTACCCCAAGATCTGCTGACTTGAAATCATGTTTCCCAGCAGATCACTGCCCTCAGAGTGTAGCTAAGGGGCCATGCTAATATTTCCTTCCTGAAGGGAGAGAGCACATTGGGTTGTCCTTAATGTGAACTGCATGAACTTTTGTACCTTTTCCTTTTCTTCTTGTCTTCTCAGAAGGAGGAGGATTTGTCCCAATATAGCCAAAGCACGCTGTTATGCAGGACTGGCTTATAAACAACATTTAATAAAGATTTCCCTTTCTAATCTCATGTTTGTAAGAATAATGTGGTTTTCATTGATACTGTACTAAGTTAGGTGGTCTCACTTTATTACTACCAATATATTTAACAATACTTTGAAGTGTGAATTCCTGGGTCTCACCAGCTCAGTTTTTGCACTAGATGAAGCTCAGACAATGAGGTTTTCTGGGTGCATTTTTATTTCATCTCCTGTTTCCCCAGTGTCAGCTGTTATAACCTCAGCCCAAGCAAAAAGTTTCTAATTTGCTCCCCATCCTGTTTGTATACGGACAATCAAATCCTTGTTTTGGAGCTATTTGCTGTGGTGTTTGCTGGGATAGCTTCACTGCTGGAAGATGAGGTTGCTGAATGTGTTGATCTACCTTTGTGTCCTTGAGTTGCGTGGGAAACACTATTGAAGAACAGGGTGCAGACATTGCCATTCCCTCTTCTCCAACTTGTCTTTTTTTCCATCACCCATTGAAGGAACCTAAATAAAACTGTGTACACAAGTCATTAAAAAAAACACAGAATGCAAGTTTGGGACTTGGTTGTATCTGCTAAGCCCACACACCTATGTATTATAGTAGTGTTGCACATTAAAGCGTTCATGTTTCTTGATTAAACTCAACTAAAGAATAGAGTACATCAGTGCTTATCTTTTACCATTCACTCAAGTGCCCTACGTAGTCACACACAAACAGGCAAAACAGTAACTAATCATACCTTTTAGAGCCGCCTAACCCACTTTTTGTCTTTATTATGAAACTAAGATTTGGTCAACTGAGGTCAAGTTGTGCACTTAACACAGCTTCCATTATAGTCAGTGAACTCTGTAACAGAGAGTAAAGTCAAAATATAAACAGAGAACATTTCTGCAGCAGCTCTGGGCTGGGATTAACTTGGATCACCTAGTCTTCTGCTTTTAATGAAATTCTCTCCCTTGTATTTTCTTGTTTGGAAGAGAGTCCAAAGTTATCTCATGCTAATTTAGTTAGGCAGTGCCCTCCAGGGATGTCACAGGCCTCCATGACCTCTCCAGAGAGACTCAGCAAAGGGATGAGGAGAATTAAACATTCCTGAGAAATTGCAAAGCAGCAGCCCCCAGAGATTTCGCATAGAAATGAGCTCCAGACTAGCTGCCAGAGACCCAAGTCACCTTTTCAGCACTTCCTTGACATGTCTCTGCCAGTCCCATCTGGCTTGATTCAGGGGGTCAGCATGGGGACTGAGGAGAGGTGGCAGCTAGAGGGGGCAGGATTCGAGGGAGGTCTGACCACAGTAGTCTCAGGCTTTAGATGCTTCTCCAGGATGTGCAGCAAGATGGTTTTATTTCCTTTCCTTCCCACATGGTCTCAAGCTTTGGTAATTTCTTTGTGCTGAAAAGGGGAAGAATACTAAGTGAGGAGGTTTAATAGTAAGTTTAGTTATTATTTCACCATGTGATGCAACAGTTTGTTTCATACCTGGTTTTACAACTACCTCTTGGGTCAAATGCAGAAAATACTGTGGCATCAGAGAGCTACTTACACTGACATGAACTGCATGCTCCACTTTCTTTTATGTTGGTAGGCTGTAGAAATTAATGAAATTAATTTCACATGAAGCCAGAATTCGGCATGATTTACAGGACGGAATATTTCTCTGAGAAAATATTCAGAGTTAATTTCCAAGTTTCCTTCAATTATTTTGCAAAAAGGGAAAAAACAAATTTGCTGAAGTTTAGGCAAGAGAGCAAAAGCCACCAGGAAACCGCTGTAGCTTGGTTATTAGTATCTTGATCACCTGAGTAGTTACCTCACTTATTTCTTGCATCGTAACAAAAATGCACTCTATCTCAAGAAATGTCTATTTTGTTGAGTTTTGGAGTCCATAAAATCTAATAATGATTTCTGTATGCTCTCATCCTTACGTCTCCTTTAATTAGTCTTTAATTTGTCCAGAGCTAGTCAGTATTAAGGAAGAATGTTTGAATTCCCACCTTTCACTATAGAAGTGCAAAGGCAAATCGAATTCTATAATAAATAATGCACTTCATCATGAAATGTCTGTGCTACCCTTAACTTTCTCACAGCACTCTAGTTGCGTAAATATTATGACTCCAGCTTCGTAGATAGCAGAATTTGGGCTTTAAGATTGAATGCTTTAGTGAAGGCCCCAAAGAGAGTCATTAACACTGCTGAGATTGGAGCACTGCTCATCATTTGGTTGGACCAAACTGAAACCAATAAGCAGGCTGGAAAGCTGGATCCTTGTAATTAGAATATGGTTTATGGTATAGCTATAACAAAAAACATGCAGAACAGAGAATTGTGTTCCTGTGAAATATGTTTCAGCAGTTGAGTTATAAATCTCTGAGAAGAAAAATTTAAAAAATGGAATGAGACTTGCATATGGAAACCAGCATATAAGGGATGATGGTGTCATTGTGGTGATAAATCCATTGCATTCTGCGATGACTCATGCCTGTGCCACTGTTATTTGCCTGAGAACAGACCTCTGGCCCTTGCCAAGTAATGCGTGTGGGAACGTTGTTCCCGGTGTCTGACCTGCGGGAGTTATTGCAGCCTTAATGGCAGGATACCTAGTGTGTGTGGAGTCTCGTTCAGGTCCACTGGGGAGGGAGGGCCCTTGCTTTGTCTGGATGTGATATGAGCAATGACTTCTGACATGCATGTAGCAGAGATTTATTGCGAGCAAAAGTTGAAGTGTGATAATGCTACTGGGGTATTCTGTAATAATATGGTAAAACACTTGTCATCACTTCATCTCAGGCAGTGAAAGTCAATTGTATATGCTACACAGAGACAGATAAAAAACATAAGTATACTTAAAACTTCATATGGTTTGCATTTTTCGTAACAGCTCTCCTGACTCTAATATAAGACAGGTTTTAATTTTGTTTTGGGTAAGTGGATGTGCTTACAGTCTCACACCCACAATTCCATGGCTTTAAATAGAATAGCTCCCAGGGTGCATAAAAGAACACATGCTGTTATGTGAAGGATTTATCCAGGATGCCAGGATTGTATTTATTGCTGGGAACAAACTGAATAAAATTTTCTATTCCATTCTGACACTAGCCCACGGAGAACAGCCATATCTATGGTTTCAGTGCAGATCCTTCCCTTTCCCTGACGCAGGATTTGGTGCGACTGACTGCTGTTGCAGGAACAGTAATTACTAATGACGCTGGAATCAGAATGGCCAGAGCAAGCCAAGGGAAGGTCAATGCAAAATGCCCTCCAAATGTATTTTTGAGCATGCTCAAAAGTAATCTTCACATTGCCTTTTCACATCTGCGCTGCACAGCCAGACTTCTAAAACACATCTTTGGTTTCTGGGATCATTTTACTGCTGCCTTTTTCTAGCTGAAATTTCCATGCCCCAATTTGGGATGGCAGAGACCGTGAGCTGGTACCCGACCCCGAGCACGGAGGAACTCAGTCAGAACAACAGTAGTGTTAACACTGTGGCAGCAAGTCTGTGAGGCAGATTCCTCTGTCCTAGGGCTTGGGTTAAAACCACCAGTCTCTCTGCATAAGCTGCTATATCACATGGTGGCCGTTTTGGGTACTGTTGGCCTAAAATTGAACTTGTGACATGAGGTAAAAATAAAAAAGAAAATAAATCCCTCTGTATTGCATTACCGTATCCCCGAGGCATCAAAGTCGTGTGCTTGTCTCAGTCTGCACTCAACCAAGAGAATTTAGCATCAAATTCCAAAATGTTGTCACCTGAAATGTTCTGGTAAAGGAAAAGAAAAAAATCCATTGTACCAGGAATGAGATTACTTTAGCATCCTTTTTTTTTTTCTTTCAGGTGACTTCTTGCTTTTTATAGTTAATAAAACAGTGCCTGATGTGCAATTTTATCACTGTCTCATAAGGAACAATAACTTAATGGTGAAAATCTTTCTTACTTCCAACTCCAATGCACTGAAAACTGCAATACAATCGAAAAGTGAAGCTCCGTGATGTGTTTCAGATAGCAGGCTCTTTATTCACACAGATTATTCAGACAAGAATTACTCTGATTTTTAAGAACCCAATCTATAGTTGATATTTTTCTCAAGAGGAATAAATTAACATTTCAATTCAATTATTTTAGATTAATATTCAGGAATGTAACATTATTTGGAAACTCGTAGCAGTCTGAGGAGAAAATGCATGAAATTCAAAAACGTGAAGCAGAACTCTGGAAATTTGTGGGGGAAATGTAAATTATAAAATAAATTTCAGGTTAATTTTATGTTAATTCACTCTTTCTCCCTTACATTTTTTTTTTTAATAACACTGTTCATAAATTTTGTCTCAGTGCTCTTGCTTTGTTACTCTTACTATTTTAGAGGATTGCTCTTCTTCCTTCCCAGTTATACCCTCAAACATGTATAAACATTATGAAGTGCTGTTTTATTATCTCCGAGCCTATCTGCCTGTGCTCTGGCAGTTCTCTGCTGCTCTTAGCAATTTTTTTACCGTAAAACTTGTGGTTTAACCTGAATCAGGGCCCGTTACTGGATAGGCAGTGGGCAGACCTACAAACCCGGAGGAGAGAAACTAGCAAGCTGCAGAGGCAGTTTTGACAGATGGGAGGAAAGGAAAGGAAGATTTGAAGAGAGAAAATAATTTTCTGAGTCATGGTATGGATGACAGCATTTTTGTTTCTATGGAGATCAGTAGTACTTTAGCCCATAGATCATGCTGTTCCTCTGACACCCATCAAAAGGAGCATGTCATCTGGTGCTTAGCTGTAAGTGTTTAAGCAATCCAGGAAAGAAATAGGAGGTAAACAGGTGTTAGGAGCAGGAACCAGGATCTTTTTATAGTCAAATGTTGCACTGTAAACATTTTGTGATCAATATCTACATTGCGATCATTATTCTGGGGCTGATAGTTTTGCTCCAGTGAACATGCCAGTACTTGACTTGAAAGCCTCGTCTGTTTTCTTGTGGTTAGATCATGGCCCCAACCAGCCCTTCCTGGCATGGGTCCCTAAGACTTCTCTGCCCTCACCGCAACCTGGGTACAACCCTTTACTTTAGCGGTGAGTAATCCTGTCAAATGGGAGTCTGCTTCTTTGTGAAGAGGTATTTTGTCTTACACTCATATAAAAATAGCAGGGAAAATTAGTTCTGGAAGGGTAAAAAGGGAGGGGGAAGTGGGTCAAATATCTTTCTGAATTGTCTGCTAGGTGGAGCCTGGGAAACGTATTTGTTCTATAGTCTTGTCTGTGTAATACAAATCTGAATGGTTAAAACTCACATATACTTTCTGCAATTCAGATTTTTCTTTTTCTCTCTCTCTTTAGCTTTGAATTTCTTTCCCTTTCTCTTAAACAGAATTTAAGGAAGTTCTTTGTTAGCAATTGTGATAATATCCTCCAAAATTAAAATTAAAGAAACAAAGCCTATGTGCATCCTTTCTGTATTTTTTCATTAATTTACTTTGTGTCACACATGTCACTTCCAATCTAACCATTTGAAGAATAAACAAACCATTGTGGACCTAAAAATCTGTTCAAAATTTTTTGGCAGGAAAAAAGGACTATATTAATTTTCATTGTTGGTTGAGGTTTCCCAACAAGCAGCTTTACTGTTTCTTTTTTGCCTCCAGCTAGCAACTAAAGATCAGTTATAAAACTGTATACAAATACTTCCATGTATTGAAAGAACAATATTTTGACATTCAGTGACACAAGGAAAAAAAAGGAGTAATCTAGTTTTTGATAACACAATGAGAACTTTGTGTTCAGCCGAGGTCCATGTGAGAAACATCATGTTGCGTTAACAGGGAAGGTTGACCTTTAAGGTTTATCTGGATTATAATTCTTGTGGTTTTTATTAATAAAACTACCTACTAAAGTTTCACAAGTCCTCCCTGAGATCTGTAAAACAATTGGCCTATCTGCTTACAAGAGAGAAGTTAGACAGTATTTCCTAGTATTTCCTACAGATGTGAGGGCTTTTGTTTCAGAAGACATTGATATTGTTTTCATTTGAGATGGTCCACAAAGATTATCAGGTATTTTATTATCTTAGTAACTTTATAATTGTTGGATTATTATCTTTCAATGTATCAACTATACACTTTCAACTTGAAAGAAAAAATCACGGACCTAAACACAGTTCAGCTCTGAACAAGTTCACCTCTAGAGCCAAACCATAGGATTTGACTAAATCAGCAAGGATTAAATTGCTTCTGTGACAATTTCTCAACTGTAACTTCGAAAAGCTCTGAGGAAGTTTGTAAAATGAGTCCCTATCTCATACTATCTCTGTAACTATATCCTGGGAGACTTGCTGTTTGTTTACTTTTTTGGGATTCTTAAGGTACATTTTCCATTGTTTCATATCAAGTGATGTGTTTTTTCTCTCAGAGGAAAATGTTTTCATCTCAAATCTGTTCCCATTTTATATTTTTTTGTGTCAGCGATGCCTATGGTTTGCAAATGTCGCTCTTCTGAATGGAAGCAGCTGCCATGTCATAAGTATTCAATGTCTGCTCTGTGTGAGCAGGAAAGACAGTGCTAAAGGAAAAACTTTGTACGCAGACTTTGGAGTCCTTATGTTCGGCATTACACAGTGAAGGAAGAAGCTTATCAAAATGCGTTTAAACTGATGAGATCTGATAGATACATTAATGGTGTTCAGAAGTGTTTTTCCATGAATGGAGGTTCCTTGAGCAACAGATCTTGCACCAGTGCTGTGATTTTTGGTAATCTGAGAAAACAGGATGATGACTCTTTAGAAGAAAGGAAGAGGCATATGTTCTGTCCTTCTTGGGAAGTATCTCTCTTGCTGGAGGTTTCGAGAAAGGGTTGAGCATGTGAAAAGTCATCAATGGCAATGATAGACAATGACCTTAATCCTGAACTTCAGTTTGCCTTTCAAATACAAGCTATGACAGCCTAATCTTACTTATTGGGTGTGCATCCTTGCTTTTTAAGTAGCTGAGCAAGAAGGGTTGTAATTTAGGGGGAAAAAAGCATAGCAGCACACTGATTATGCATACTGCCGTATTCCTGCTGTCACTGGCTTCTTGGGAGTATCGGCATGCCTGGCAGCACATCCCTGTGGTTTTCTTTGGCAAGAGTCTCCCTGCTGTGCTTGCCTTGACCTATAACATTGTCAGAAACAAGTACTGAAGCAATAGTCATTACTTTAGACTGAACTTCCATTGTGGCAGGGAGCATGGGATCATGCCCAACACTTTTGTATGTTGGCTGTCAGGCAGAGGCAGCTTGCAATTTACTCTGATCACAACACTTTTGTGCTGCACGTCAGCTTCATTGGTGTTTTTCAGCCATATGTGCTATGCCCCTGTTGTGTGCAAGTCATGTGTAAGAAGGTTTTTTTCCCCTTTTTATGTCTCACCGTGTCTTTATATAATCTCCTTATATAACACACTCTGATGCCTACCGGGTACACCCAGGACACACCTGCTCTTTAACAGTCACAGAAGTCAATGAGATGTGGGTGACTCAGCCCTCAGTGTAGCACCTTTTCTTCCTTCTCTGCCCCTCCAAAAGAAAGTAAATAGATAAACTGGGAGTCAGTTTGGGTTCAGAGCTCTGAGTCAATGTCCTGTCTCACTTTTCTAAGGCACGAACATCAGTTGTGGTCAGTTCTGTAGCAGCTTGAGAAACCACAGCCAGTCAGCTGGGTTGTGTCAGGAGGAGCCGGCTGATGGCATCTGGAACTGCTTCACATCCCAGGCAGGCAGGAAGTGCGTGGGCATGACATCTCCACACGTCGCTCAGCACGGGAGATGCCAAGCAGCCTCTTTCCATGCCAGTGCAGTGGAGTTGGGACAATGCAGAGAGGGAGGTGGTACAATAACCCTGTCTTTTGTGGCACAAATGGAACAGTCCCTCATGATGCACACAGGAACAGCAGTCATGCCAGGCCTTTGTGCTCGCCATATGGGGAGAAGGCTCTCCTTTGCTCCCACATCCCTGTAAAGGCTCATCATGTTTTGGCCCAAAATGCTCAATTCTCCTTCTCAGTGGTGACCCCAGCAGGATAGCTACGTTTGGGATCACTAGAGTACCACATCCAACCCACTGAATGCTTCTGCCCACTTTAAGACAATAGAGTATGGAATACCGTAAAGACAGAATTTCTATAAATGGTGATAGTGTACTGTTGGGTCTCTCCAGGTGGTGATGTTTTCTGACTTAGTCAGAAATTGCTCCCTGATTGCTGACAGCCTTGAGGTAACCCATTCCTTCTACAGCGATAAGTAAGTAGAGCGGGACATTCACCAGTCTCTGCTTCTTTGCCTCTGAAACTCACAGACAATGCACCGTGCATCAGGCTACAACTATCTGTTCCATCTCCTGAAGTAAACATTACTGATTTGGTTTGATTTTTTTCCTCTGTGTGTGGCAAATACAAAGAAGTCAGAATTTCTCTGCATAACACATAGAAATACATATGAAAGATTTTTTTTTGACAGTATAGGGCTTGGAAAAAACTGATCTGTACAGCGCAGGGCAATAGTAACTACTACCATGTAATGGTTTTGTTTGCATTTTTTACCTTCTGTGAGATAAGAATTAGGAGAAATGCAAAGCAGGCTCTAAATTTTAAAGAATAAAAAGAAATTTATTACTAACAGAATTGAAAGTAAAAAGAAATAATAAGAAATTAAAGCAAAACCCCGTTTTCCTGCAGCACCTCCCCTTTTTTACCCAACTCACACAAAGGATAGCAAAGTATGATTTTGGTTAGTATTATAGTTCTTAAATGTCTCTCCGCTATTTAAGGAAAAAAGGTTTTCTTTTGCTTCACGTGGTTTCCAAACTGCTCAGAGGGCAACAGAGACGCCCAGAAAATTCTGCTGCCATGAAAAACATCTCTCCCATGAATCTTGCAGTCTTCCCACAACTGCCAGCATGGGCCACACATGGGATGTTTCTTTTTTTTAAGGATAAGCAAATTCTAGCTTAAAAGCAACTGCTTTCTTCTTCACAAAATCTTGAAAAGTCTCTTATAACTTCGAGGTGACCTGGCGTGGTCACATTTCTTTTTCCGCAGGCTGCACACAAAAATTCTCATCCCCCCATGTCTTTAAGTGGATTAAAGAGGAAAGAACAGTTTGTGATATTACAGTTTTTACCACGGCCTACAAAAGGTATTTTTAAGCTTCGTGCTGGGTGTGACTCCGCCCTCTTTTCCCATCGCCATCTTCAGCTCCGTCCCACATGATTTAACTTTCTCTTTCCCTCTGACCTTGAAGTCACCATGATTTTCTTGGGGCTTCATGCTGGCGAAAAAGCCTCTTTCCCCTTATGCTACTGGCTCCTCAGCTCAACTCCAGCTACATTGGTTGCAGAAAGCTCTATCGGCTCCTGCCAGGTCTGCGCGGGGCCGCGTGAGGGGGGAGGAAGGCTCTCCAATCCTTAGGAGCCGCTCTGGGTGATACCGGCTATGCAGCAGCTTAGTGGTTGTTTCTTAGCTGCTCGCGGCTCTGAAGGGGTTCTCCCGCAACTACCCAGGGCCCGTGCCCTGCTGCCGGGGGAGGGGAGTTTTGGGGCCGCTCTGAGAGACAGAGCCCAGGGCCCATTTCCCCCATTCCCCGCAGGAGGCTCGAACACCAAAAGGGAAGTTCCCACGTCTCCATGTGGTTTAAATACGTAAATTTCAAGAAGCATTATTGGTCTAAATGACTGTCTATCAACTCAGGTTCAAACCACCACATACCAACAGGAATATTTCCTATTTATCCTATTGTGGGACCTGTTTAGTCATATCTGGTTTGGGTCTTGAACTGGATGAGACATATAAAAGGCTTTACTTATTGTTTTGAAAAAGTTGTCTTATATTTCTAGAGCAGAAATCGTCAGCGGTACTTCAAAATCTTAAAAAGTTGGATTTCTTTTTGCTCTTGAATAGGAAGATACCTGATTATGAGCCCATTTTAACAATACACAGTACTAGAGCAGACAGTGAAACAAAAGCCTCAAATATATAGAGTTAAACATAACCTCAACTACTGGGTCTTTGTTATCCATGGATGACAGCCCAGTTAATAAATGTTTTCTTACTGGGATGCTAGACTGGAAGTTAATGGTGAAACACATCTACAACATACTCTAGATTCTCGAGACAAGCACACGTATCACAACCATAAAGGCAGTGGCATGCACAAAAAATGTATCTGTAGGGGGGTTGTGTTAGTCAGACTTGGGTTTTCCTGCTCACTAGCCCAGGTGCAAACACTATGCAAGCAAAGAAATTTGGGCAGGGAGAAGACTGGTTCATGTTTTGGATATGTTGCTTGAAAATGGTGCTTACTACTGGCAGGGGTTTATATAGAGAAAAGGGTAGAGGGGAAAGATGAAAGATGAAAGATTTTGGCAGAGGCTGGAGTTCAGGCATGCAGAACAGATGTCCTAGTCCACATAATCATAAAATTGTGTCTGCTTGCTAGACTAGCTACGTATCTCCTGTTAGGTTTCTGTCTTTAAAAGTAAATTACATAGAAGTGCCTTTAGACTTTGTGACTCACTGGACCAGAACCAAAAAGAGTTCAAATATGAAAAATATGTTTTGTCACTTTTGCCATTAAGGGAGTAGTCTTATTCTAAGAGAGTCGAAGCCTGATTTGTTTCCATGGTAGTTTTCTCCTTTTCAACATCTGCCCATATTTTTTTATCTGGACTGAGCAAAAAATTAGGGAGAGGGTGGCAGAACTGAACACAAGTAATTTCTTTGCTTGCTGTCAGCCCGTCCAAGAAAGCCTTTACAAAGAAATACAGGAAAATCCACAATTCTCAGTTCCTGCACCAGAAAAATTCCTAAAATATATGACCTTGCGACAGTTAAAAGATAGCCAAGAGCCAAAGCTGGGCAATGTTTTTATCCCAGTTCAGCCATGTCATGGGTCATGTGGTTCAGCATGTGAACAGGAAGGTGAGAATGGGTGAACTTTTGCCTCAGTTGTGCAGTCCATCAGAGAATAAATGGAGCAAATCACTCTGCAGCTGGATCAGGAGGTGAACGGCTGAATACCTCTCACACAGAGGCCTTTGTGTTCTGGACATGATCTAGCATTATGATGGGACGCACTAGTCTGAGGCTTTGTAGCAATTACTAACCCATTATCACGCTAGAACATGAGATCATTTATCTTCTAATTCAGAGTGTCACCTGTTCTTCATTTGCCAGTCAATAACCATTAATTACTTTCAGTGGAAATTTAAACAAAGCTTTTCCCCTCTGTTAAAACCAGTAAGCCATTCAGTAATGACAAATAAACCAGGAGCTGTATCACCCCCTTTCCTCTCGTTCTCAGCCTGGAGTCTGGTACATTATGAATTCTTAAAGGAAATGCCTAGAAATTCATAGGTCAAGGACCTTTATTAGTCTGATGTGAGGAGAATCACATTCCTGGCACTTGATGGAGGGAAAGGATATAGCTACTGCCTGTACATGGATGTCTTATTGGTTGTCATGGGCTGTACCTGAGGAAATACAGTTTTGACTGTGGAACTTGTTCAAAGATTTTTCTCTCTTCTGGCTCACCTTGGTCTTTTTTTACAGACTGTTCATGCAGACCCATTCAAAGCAACAGCATTTGGTCGCCTTCCTCAAAGCAAAACAGAGCTATCACTTACTTTGTAATTTTTAACATGTTCATTTATTTCATACCTGATTGGATTGAGGTAACTGTAAGTGCCGACAATTCTGAATGCCAGAAAAAATAAAAGAACCTACAGTGATAGATTCTCAAGTAACCATTAATCTAAACATTCTTTCCTGGTAGGATTTGAAGCAAAAATTGCTTTTAGCAACTCTATCTGCATTGTTTGATCATTTCTAAGTTGGTCCTGTTGAAATTTACTGCATTTTAAGTCGCATTGCTAAGACAATGATTGCTTGCTTTTTGAAATGGTAGACGAGAGTTGTTACATCCAAATGCGTAAAACCTCGTTGGGCCCACTGTCAAAGGCTGGGTTTTTGTTAGTATTTTGCAGCTGTCTCCTTCAATGTAGGGTATGTTTTAACGTAAAGCAAAACTTTCAACTCTATTTCATATTAATACAAAAAGTAATGGGTAAATATTTTAAATACTCACTGGATTGTTGAATGTCTTGGCATAAGCCTTGGCCCGCACTAAAACTGTGTCAAAGGAATTACAGTACTGAGGTGTTTAAAAGTGGAGGGGTGGCAAAAAATTGGTGGAAGTCTGATCCTGCTTCTGCTTAGACATATTAATATTACTTTACCAAAGGTGAAATAGCACGTGCTTATGCTAATATTGAATATTTGGTCAACCAGTGTAGCATTTCTGGGTAAGGGGTGATTTTTACCAATAAATGAGTTTTTGTTGTTACATGTCTCTCCAATGTAATTGACACTACAGTGTCAAGGCAAGAAAAGGAGTTCATAATGTACAGCAAACACCCATTAAAGTCAGGAGGAGAACCACTGCCCCGACTGAGTGACTGTCTAATGCTGGAAATCCTTATTTGCTCAAACAGTGCCCTCTCACATGAGGAAGCGTGTTGTTTTCAGCTGCACTGCTTAAGGAAGCCTGAAGGTCTGTGAAATCAGGGACTAGGCTGGGAGAACCAAAACTATCAACCACTTATTTTAGATACTCCTGTTACCTTTATGTGCAGCTGCTACTACTGTGAATCTTGCAAGCTTGTCCAGTCATGAAGGAACAGGAGTTGGTGATTAACGGTGACCTCTCAAATCAGCAGGGAAACCCCAGTGTTCCAAAAAAGCTCATATGAGAGATGCAAGTTAAGACATCTCCTCCCCACAAGATGAGTTTCATCAGCCAGTTGGGTATTTCTGCGTCATTGGCTAGGATGTTCAGTCCTGGAAAGGAAAAATAAAGTTGCTGCCATTGTCCTGCCCAGCAGGTCATCTCCCTAAAGGACAATTTATAATTTATGTCAAGGGCTTACATAGCAGTTGCCCAAAACCGAGCCTTCCATGCACGTTCAAGAAGTAAAAAGGTTCAAAAGGAACATGTTAATAAAATCTTGTCAAAACTTTGGAAGATGCATAAAATAATAACTGTAAAGAAAAATGGCTTGCAAATAGAACCATTTAAGTGGAATGTATTGCCTTTCTATGCAGGACACTGATTTATTGAGAATAGAGGGGAAAAATTGAATATTTCAGGTGGTATTTACCAAGAGAAACTGAGCTATCCCAAAGCTTTTATTAATCTGATTTGCAGAGTATCCACTACCATCAAGGGACCTACTAAAGTTGTTTTCTTTAAAGCTGATGTGAAGAGGTCAATGCAAATAGCATCATGGATTACAATGTGAGAGGATGACAGTCCTTTTTACCATATGGAGAGAGAGTTGAATTATTTTGTTTCCCTTTTCTGGTTATTTATTAAATGAGGATCATGCCATACAGGTATTCCCTTTTCCTCTCCAAAGGAAATGAAGCGTTTGCATCATCTTGATTGATCTAAAGTAATAATTATTCTGTCCGCCTACGGCTCCTATGCAGTCTAACAGTCCAGTCACTAGAGCAGTGCCTTGCACATCAGAAAATTGAGACGTACCTGCGGCGATATCTCAGACAAGTCACACATGTCTTTGAGTACCTCTTTTCCATCTGCTTTCCGGCTTTCATGCTGACTTATCTGGCCAGCCCTCTGAGATGGCGCCCACCCATCATTACTTGTTTATGGGAGAGGACTCTGTGAAAGACATTGCAGTGGGAATTAAAAGCTGCTCCCACGAAATGCAAATATGTTGATGAAGTTTTGCTTGAAAAGATATTGTGAAACTCTTGCTGCAAGAACAGTCCTCTGAAAGTGATATTAATGGTTGTATCACCATTAACATGTCTTTTCCACCAGTGTTTTCTCTATTCCTGTGTCAAAAGAAAAAGTTTCTTCTACAGTGCTTTAATATATAACATTCAGCAGGGAAACCGGATTAACTTGGTCAAATACCTTTTAAAATACTTACTCTTAATTAAAATCTCAGCTTAGGCAAAACAAATGTGACAGAAGAAACAGCCAAAAGGATCCATATTTTCATGCTTCAGTGTGTTTGACATCATGCTGTAGCAGACAGACAACAGCACTCTGTACTGAAACATTACAAAATTTTGCTCTTTTCCCCATATCGATGTCAATTCATGCAGTGCTTTAAACAAGTGAATCCATGCTCTTGAGCACTAAACCAAGTCTCAGTGTTCAAAAGTAAACATATTAAAGTCTCCCCTGCAGAAACTCCTGCTGTGAAACAAATTGAAAATCAAATACAGCATTGTTTTCTGTAATAAGAAATAATTGAACTCTTTTCAGAGTTGCACTGAACTGGTTAATAGCCACCGTGTAAAGAAAGTGCTAATTTCCCCAGCTTGGGGTATGTGTGTGTACGTGTAGTTATTTCCAAATCAAAAATGCGGTAATACAATATCGTGTACCAAAGAGGCCACTTACATGTGCACTGAATCTGACTTTGTTTATCTTTCTGCAGGCCATGTGGTTGATGTTGCAAACAGATGAGCCCGAGGACTTTGTCATAGCCACTGGGGAGGTCCACAGTGTCCGTGAATTTGTGGAGAAGTCATTTAAGCACATTGGGAAAACCATTGTGTAAGTATGAGGATGAGAGAGTAGCCACAGGTTGAACATTTCTAGCCTCTCACTTCTGGTGTGACAAAACAGAGTATTATTTGTCTACATTCTTCTTTTTTACCTCCCCTCACGTTCTACTTGTAACATGTGAGACCTTCCAGGCATGAATGACTGCCACAGCAGATACATTTAGGGTTGCCCTCTAGATCATAAGTTTAAAATGTAGATGGGTTAGTCTTAATTTTTTAATCAAAATCTTCATTCTCTGTTCTTCCATTCACGCCCTGTCTTGGGGCAGAGAAAAGCCTTCAAAGACGTTAGTACCAGGGTACTGATCATCACCTTCCTGCAAGAGGGGCTCTTCTGTCCAGTTCTCTATCTTGTGCCCCAGATCCCCACAGTCCTGCTCCCATCCTCTGCGATCTGGAGGTGACACCTACCAACCCTGTTCCTTCCAGGTGACAGCCCATCAGCCACACTACAAGGCTTATGTAGCAAAGCCCTCTACATTCCTATTAGCTCTCCTCCCACTAAGCCATAGAAATGTTGAGCAGTGGGTGCAGAATGTTTACAATGCATATTCTACATAGTTTGATTGAAAATACAAAATTCCTTCTCAAGGCCGTATAATAAAACCAGGATGGCTTGGTGAGCGCTTTCTGTAATTTATATTTTTATTGTTTATTATTTTTTCAATTTCCCTCCTTCTGTATCTTCTCTGGGCCCCATGCATCAACATACCAATCTCAGCTGGAAAAGGGAGAGGAAAGCCACAGGCTCTTCCATGACGCTAGCGCCAGGGCTGTTCCTCAGGCCATCAAAGTCACTTGTGCAGCTGGTGAACTTTTGACAGGGCCAATAAGTTTTACTTGGGAACAAAAACTTGACAAATTCAATAAATATGCAGAAGTGCACAGATATATACAATGTTATTTGAACAGCCAGTGGGTGGCTGGGGAGGTAATAACATTTTCTCCTCAATGAGTTTTTAGTCTGGTTTCAATTTCTGGCATCAACTTCCAGAAAGAAAATTCTGATGAGGGGGAGAGAGACCATATAAATAGTATTTCTAGCCCAAAAGCTCAGTTTGGGGAATAAGTTTCTCTCCATATTTTTAGCATTTCTTGATTGCAAGATGTCCCTGTGATAACACATTGTCCCATATACCTTAACAGTAGTGAGGTTTGAGAGGCTAAAGGGGAGATAGTATGAGCTCTAGTAATTTGTTTGTCTTTCTTAATTTTTCTCCTCTTTTTATACTTTTGTTTCTTGTGTTTATCAGCTAATTCTCCCTAGTAAGAATGGATAGGAAAATGCTGCAGATTAAATTGCTCCATATAAGTAAAAATTCTAATGATTTTGAGAACTATTTTGTCCCTGTCTAATATTGTTTGCCAAAGCAACAGTGGTTGCTTTGATGAGGCAATGTTGGTGAACAACTTTGTAATTTTTGAAATTTTGATTATTTACAATTAGAGACTGATATGTAAAGGTCAGTACCTAGCTGAATGTCTTTATTTGCAGATGTTCCCCACATCACTGTTTCTTTTGATGTCACTAAATTTATCCATCAGTTTAAAACTGAACTCCCCTCTTTGGTGTTGGTCTAAGAAGTCTCAGTATTTCCCAAGAGTGACAAATCAGCGTGTGTTTTTCAGAAAGCAAATTAAGCCCTCAAGAAAACCTAAAGAAAATAACAAGTCCAGAAATAAAAGTGAAAGTACTTTTATGAATAGCTTCTGTTATAGAAGGGATATTAAAGGATTAGTTTAGATTTAGTTCTTCCTAACACTCATAATTTTGTGTCCTGTTCGTTTAATTTTTTGCTCACATATGGCTCCATATGGTGGACTGTGTATCATTTATCTTGATGTTTTATGCAGTCAGTATTTGGACTGAATCAATCAGTCAAAGTTGCTCTCAGAAAAACTTCACAGTATAACTCCAAATGATGAGGTAGAGCAGGTATTTTGTGTGTACAAAGGCATAGTTGCCTCTTTTAATTACTAATCGATAAAAGTCATTTGTAAAAATTATGTAAGAACTCACATGACACCTAGTGACATGGATTTTTAGGAACATAAATTGCTTTAGAAATGGGGGCTTGAGTTTCTAGTCCCCCGGGCTCTTCTGAAATTTTTCTTTTCTGTGAATAAATTTTTAATTCCTTAAGCCATTTATGGGTGATATATAAATAACTATACATATGGGAACTGAGGTGACATTTTAAGTGCTAATGATAATTTTGTTGCTGATCGTTTTGACAGTGGTGTAACTCTGAGTATTTTGCATGTAGCCTGTTCAGCTAAACCAGCCATTCTTTCCCTCAGCTCCCAAGGTGGGAATAACATTACAACGGACCCACTGCTCATCCTGAAGCCATTGCTCATCTTTCAAATTGCACTAGATGTAAAATATTTCTCAGGATTTGGGAACTTTTGTTAAGAACCTCCATAATTTTTGCAGGTGTCAGCCTGACCCATGCTTTTGCAATACACACACACACACACACTCCTTACTCAGCCGTCTGGTAATCTCTGGCTTTCCTTGAAAGCCCCAATGACTTTCTACTCCCACCTCCTCCAGTTTGAATATATCTTCTTCAGGGAGTAGCCTGGCAGAAAAATCCTCCCTTTTAGCATTGTGAGATCCCACTGGTGAGTCCCATTGATCTGTTACTTTACAGTTTATGAGGCACCTCAGAGCCAGTGCACCAGAGTGCAGTTGCTAAACAAGTTCCCACAAGGATGGCTGCTTTCTTCATATTGCTGTTCCTCAAAGTTTGGTTGAGTTATCTGAGGTTTCTGGGGTTTTTTGCAGGATTGCAGGTATTATGAAATTTTTCAACCTCAAAAACTTATCTGGGAGATTTCCCAGATAGCCTTTTCCACCGCTATAAGCAATGGCACAGCTTCCCAGTGCTACTGTACAATCCGCCTTTCAAAAATGATGAAATGGTGGAGTAAATGTCCAGGATAGATGTCACGGCAAACAGAAGTTGGCAGAGCTCACACCACACCTGAGAACACTTGGGCACATGTGCAGGGGCTCTTAACCATCCCTACTTTGTGCTTTGTCAAGCAAAGTTGCAAATGTAAAGTCTTAGCTGTCACATCATGATATTGCAGTAGAGAACAGGAAGAAGAGCAATCCTGGCTGCCTCATCAACCAACTAAAAATGTTAATTTTTTTTTTTTTAGGTTTTTGGTCTTCCTAACAATTCACATTAACTTGTACAGCTGAAAATCCACGACAGCCTAAAAAGTCTTTCCAAGAACATAACATAATATTCTGTCCTAACCAGTCATTAGCACATGTCAGGACTATGTCTTCTAGCCAAAATAAGAGAGAGAGAAACTTTACTACATTTTTGTAACTAATGAAATGTACAGCTGCAATAAGACTGATTCTCTCTCTGAAATGGACTGGAAAGTGTTCATGGAAGTTTATCTACCTTGTGTGGCTTTTTTCCTCTTACATTTCTTTTTCAAGGGAGAAATTTCAAATTATATTTATATAGTCCTCTGAATCATTCAAATTCAGTCCTTTGTACTAACAGGAAAGCCTCAGAGCTACAAATATTTTTCCCCTGTAAGGATTACATTTTTTTTTCTTTTACTTTCCCTTCTTCTTATTACTAATTAAGTAGTACTTGGGGGAAACACTTCCCGCCTATAATTTGAACTACAGCAGGGTAAACGAAACAGGCAAACGCTTGTCTTGACTAATTTTCTGCCATTAATCTTATTAAATTAGAACAGGATTGCAAAGATAGCCTGAAACCACTACAGCACTCAGAGTTCTCTGCAGACTGCTACAAAGAATGCCGTCTGCAAATGTGGAAACTAAAAAAAAAAAATAGAAAAAGAAAATAAAAAACCTGTTCAAGCTGCAGAAAGATTTATTGTGGCTTTTATTAATATAAAAATGCATGCACATTTGTTACAGAAATATTCATTGCTTCCAGGATCAGAATTAATTCAGAAAAAATGAATATTTTACTTTAGTCATTTGGTTCTACATACAAATTCTATCTTAACTACCATGCTAGCTGGTCTTATAAAAGATCAGCCTAAAACGGGGAAGTTTGCAGATAAGCTATAAGGTCTTCTGAGGTGAACTACTGTGGCCTCTTCAGTGACAGGGAAGGTTGAACTGAGATTGAACCGGGGGAGAAGAGTTTTTTCTGGTTTGTTTGTTGGGGTTTTTTTTATTTGTTTGTTTTTTCTTTTTATCTTAAAATGGAAGGCTGGGTTACAGAAACATGAGATTTGAAGGATTGCTGTAAGAATGGAAAGCATGTGGGACACGGAGGAGGAGCCATCAGCAGTCATCAGCAAAACAGCTGCTGTTTCCAGATCTGCTTTTGCCCACCAAAAATTGCTGGCTGGCCAGTGCTGTGTATTGCATTTAAATGAGAAAAGAAAATGAGAAGCACTCAGATGAAGACGAAGGGAACAGAATCTCATACAGGAACTGGTGGCATTTTGAAAAGAGGTAGTTGAAAGGAACCCAGCCATGTCAGTGAAGAATGCTGGCCTGGGTGAACCCACACGAGCAAGGATCCTCACTTAGGACTGCACCATTTTTATCACTGTTCTCAAAAATCACCATTCTGAAAATAGAGTATATATTTTAGGGGCATTTAACCCACCATTTAACCCACCTGGAGAATTAATTCTTTCAGCTGAGCAGGCTTTCATTACTTTCTTATTGATACAAGGCTTTATCTGCAGGCTGACCCAATAACTGTTTCAGAATTGAGACTAAGGCTTGAAGACTATAATAATCTAATTATCTGATTACATACATAAGAGGTATGAGAGTTTCTCCTACAGAAAGACAAGGTAAGAATGAAATATGGTGTTTCATGGGAAAGTCCATATTTCCCACCGCTGAAATTAAATTAAAATATTTGTCACAAATGCAATTTGGAAAAATACCTGATTTCAGGTCAGCTGGACTTCTTTGTTTTTCTCCTAACCTCTGCTTATAGAAAGAATAACTTACGTAGAATTTTTTAAGCCATTCTAAAAGAAAAATAAATCCATTCTGAAAATGTAAAAGCCTCTCTTTTGGATATTATTAATTTAATTATGTATCAGGCTGACACTAATGAAACTTACTTGAAACTGAAACTTTTCTTTCCATAATGCTTTGATTTTCATGGGAGCATTAATATTCTTTGAGAAAACATTTTCTTCCCAACACCAACTTTCACAAATTGGAGTAAAGGGATAGAGCTTTAAAAGCTTTCCAATGAACTGCAAAGAAGAAGAAGAAAAAAAAAGAAACAAAAAATATGGAGCCTAGCATGTATTCTTTTTATTGTCTAGTAATATGGAGTCACAAATAAATTTTTTAAATCTGAGCTTGACAATGCTTGGACTATTTGAGTAGTGAAAAAAAAACCCACTGAAGACCTGATTCATCAGAGCTTTTGAAAAAAAAAATTAATACATTCCTTTATGGTAGCATGCTTTTGATTTAAGCACAGGGTCATGGGTAAGCAATCCCTGTATCTATGATTGTTTTGAGGTATCAGAGCTGCTGGCAAGGTTGGTGGTTGAGCTGGTGACAAAGGAACATATGAAGAGTCATATTAAAGTTTCTCTACAAAAGATTGCTTGCAAAAGATATTAATGGTCTCTTATATGGTGTCAGTTTTGCTGTTTATAAAGTGCCAGGACAGAATGAAGTGCTTTGGCTTAATTTTGTGTGTAGCAGAAAGCAGGCCAGAGATAAATCTACACAAGCTGTATATCATATTACCTGTGGAGGAAAAGCAAAATCTTCATATGATTTTATTTTTATTTAATTTATTGTTCATTTTCAAATGTGAAAATATTTTCTATTGTCATTTATTTCATTATAAAGATGTACATGATAGTTTTATTTTTCATAAAGAAGCTGAGCAGCTGTAGTCTCTAGTGGTTTTGAATTTTTTTTTAAATGCTTATGGATTGTGTTTCTATGTAAAGATCAAGCAAGGAGATGAAATGCATATACTTGTTCAGTTTACATATACTTGTTCAGTTTATCTGTGCTTCTGTGAAAAATTCCATATTTATTTGATTTCTTCACCACCTCAAAAATATATGTAGTTTGTCCTGTTTGCTCCTCAATTACAGCCAGACCATTTGGTCCATTGCAGTGCTATTCCCACCCCTCCTCAATTATCCTGGCTCCCCTATTTCCTTCCCTGCCCAACTCACACCCTACCAGGTGGGTACCCCAGCTTGTCATCCTCATAAAATCCTCTGTACCTGTGGAAGTTTTCACTGCTTGAAGCTTCCTCTCTTACTGAATAGTTATAGGAAACGAAAAATAATTGGAAGCTCCAAAGATAAAAAAGCCAAAGGAGCATTCATCAACACTGATAATAGGTATTGGAACAATAGTGATCTCCAGACACGAAATTAGCCTTAAATTAAATGCAGTCCATCCTGCTGTACATCCAGAGTTTAAAAGCTCTTGATGTGAAGAACTTTTCAAGCAAGTAAACTTGCTCATGCATTTGAATCTTAGTTTTATGGAAAATTGTGAGGTCATTGATAGCAGTGGAATCCACCAGAGCTGACAATTGACCATCACTCTGAGCAATCCCAAAGCACCCATCTCCAGCAGTGAGGCACTTGACATGCAAGTGCAGATGCAAAGGGCACCAAACCTGCTTTGTCCGGAGCAGTTCCACGGTCTCACCCATCCTTCTCCATGTGCAGAACACGGCTGATGTCATCAGCTGTGACAGCAAACACATCCCTTGCTTCAGTGAGAGGGTGAAGCTGCACAGTGTGGGGCAGGCAGTGGCCTTGCTGTAGAGGCTCGTTGTCTGCGGGCTCGAGGAGCAGCATTTTGTGTGAAACCTGCACTAGGCCAGCAGGCTCCTTCGTGGGAGCTCTGGGCTTTGACACCAGCTGGGCTTGGGGGCATCCACTCCCCATCCTCTATAAATTTAGCCCAGTGCTGATGAGCCAAACGTTCTTCGGCCAGGGATCCTTTGTGTTTCCCCCAAAATTACACAAGGCTGTTTTCTTGCCTAGGTGGGCATCTGCCCTGAGGAGCAGGAAGCTGGGTAGTCTTTGTGGCTGGAGCTAGCTGAAACCACAGCACAACATGAGGGTTCCCCGAGCCCCTTCCACCATGCTCGTGCTTCAGGATAATTTGTCATGACATTTTCCAGTTAACAGTTCTGACTGCAATTTGACTATAAATTAAGCATGATTTTGATGGATTTTTTTTCTCTTGCCTTGTGGTTTGAGGGAGAGGGGAGGGGGAGTTGGTTGGCAAAATGGATGTCTTGGTCCTGGTGTCAGGCTGGCCCCCACACAGTCCCTTTTATCAGCAGTATGATGATCCCAGCTGTGAGCATCGAGGTGCCAGGAGTAATTAGAAGTACAGCTATCAAATGTTACTTTGTTCATAATGAGAAGTACTTCTTTTTTTTTTTTTTTTTTCCTCCTTGTGAACTTTTCACATTACTGGGCTGAACAAAACGGGTGGAGATTTCTTCTTAAGCTATTTCTATTGTTATATAACTTTGATAGCGACATTAAGTGAGTCTTTACTGGCTGGCCTGAGCCTTCTGGAGCCTGTTGGGTGTTAAATGGGGTTCTCTGCTCAGTGACCTCCAACAACAACTGACGTCTCCTGATCTAAGCGCTTCCTGTTGTTTTACTGGGGATGGTTAGTTTTCTATTAAGCTCATTTGAGTCCTGCACATTTTTACCCTCTGCCCTTTAAAGGGAGGGACTAATGTTAGTTTTGGCTTCTGAATGAAAACTTTGCAGTTCGGGCTCACAACAGAGCAATTGCTGAAAAAGAAAGAAAGAAAATTTGAATTATAAATCATCTTTAGCATCATGGCATGCCCATTAACAGCTGACTTCACTGTCACTATTATCTGTAGGAAATTATTTCAATGTGAAGTGTTCCCAGTATCAAGCATCCTACAGGCTTTGCTAGTCATTTGAAAATCATGAGTTGTGCTTAAAAATTTGTGAGATTTAAAAACTTGCAATAATGCATATTGGGTATTTCCTTCTGCCTTTCAGTGTTTAAACCTTCATGGGTACAAAGAGGTCACATTTTCAGACTTTTCTCCTTAGCCCTCAGGGCCAGAAACTCAAAAATGAAGGCTGAGGTTGTCAAAGAATTAAATTTTTCTAGGAGCTTGAGGGGGCAGGGGAGCAAGGAGAAATCATATCTGTGACAAAATCCCAAGAGCTGGCAGAAAAACTAGTAGGTAGGAGGCAAGGGATGCTTTTCTTTCCTTCTGGTGACTGAGGCTAAATAGTCTAAATCACGGTACTGATTTGATTTATATAGATTTTACTTAAACATAAAAAAACAAAGCTAGCAGATTTCATCATCACATTTTTATGCCAAGCTGGTTCAGAGCCCCATGGTGTATATACTTAAAAGCAAAAAGCAAAGAGAGGATAGAATTTCAGTCATAACTCTGGATTTTATATATTGAGTGGATGAAGTTTGATGCACCGATATACGTTCCTACGTGTCATCTCAAGCATTTATTTTGAGTGGAAGCATTGTCCCCAGGCCTCCAGGCTTCAGCCTGACCTCCCCAAAGGCAGAGCTAGTCACCCACCAAACCATTCCTCTTCTGCTGCTCCTGGAACCAGGACAGTATCTAAGAAAATAGTTCACAATGCAACCAGATGACATAAATTATAGCAAATTGCAGGCTGTTCAAAGCATATGAAACTAGTTTGGATGAAGGGAGCTGGCTTTCAGCTCACAGGTAGTAAGTAGAGTTTACATGTATATGGAGAGCCGTGTCGAGGTAGAACCGAAAACCCAGGAACTGTTTTTGTTTTGTTTTTTCTAGTTAAGCACAAATTAAATTATGCAGATAATGCTATTCAAACAGCTTCATGTCTGTAAAATTAACAGATTAGAGAGTTCCTGAAAGTATTGGCCAAAATACAAGAGTTAAAAATTTTTTAAGAAAACAGCTTTTAACCAATCCACAAATGAAAAACCTCACTGTCATATTTATTTGCAGATACATGAGACATTCTGAAATCAGGGCATTTTATTTTCCCGTAGCATTATGTGTTTAATTTGGAAGTCCTGTATTTTAGACCTTCCACTGAATCAAAAACCAAAACAAAGAGACTTCAAAAGCCATTGTTACTCCATTCAAGTCTAAACTCTCCCTTTGTTCCTTTAGCTAATGAGTTTATACTGTCCTGCAGGGAGAATTGACACCAGCCTCAAGTAAATGAAAGCAGGCCAAATGTTGGTAAGATCAGAGCACTAAAGTAATTATGGGTTGATTAAATGTTTATCTTCTTTACAGGTGGGAAGGGAAGAATGAAAATGAAGTGGGACGATGCAAAGAGACTGGCAAGATTCATGTGACAGTCAATCACAAGTACTACAGGCCAACTGAAGTGGTAAGAAAATGCCCGCTCTTAGCTTTGCAAATGAATAATCCAATCACTCAGCCAATAAATTGCTGCATTTGGCCAGCAGTCTGTGAAAACGGCTTAATTGCACTCCCGCTGCCAGCTTTTAGAGCTCTAAATTAGCCTGCTTGTTGGCCCCTCACAGCCAGCTACCTGGGAAGAAACAAGGAGCAGGCGGGAGGAGCGGATGGCCCTCTCACAGAGACGCTGCTCCACTTTGGTGACCCTCCCTGAGTGGGAGAGGTGGTGCTGAGGGGGCTAAAACATCATATGGGAAACAAAACAAATCATAAAACAGCTCCTTGTGAACGGGAATATGGTCATCTCCTCTCCAGCTGCAAGTAGGGAAAGCAGAAGAAGGTGGGCACTGATGGGCTTGATTATAAAGTACCACCTTCTGTGTTTCACGGTAGTGTTTCGTCTCCAGCCACTGAGTGTCCCTGTCCAGCTTACATCTTTGTAACTGTGGGTGCTGCAAAATGCTGGTTTAGATGTGCTCGTGTGCCTTGCAGGGTCCCACTCAGCAAATGCTCATTTGCAGAACACATCTTTACTCCCAGGAATGCCTCAGTGAAATCCACCAGGGGTACTCAACCAGCACGTGCTGCTGGCAGGACCAAGTCACTAACCCCTGTGCTCCAATCATCTAATGAGAATTCTGGGAGACAGAAAAAACCAACAGTATTTCCAGGTCAGGCAGGATGGTGGCAATGCACAGAGATGGTACAGGATGAAGCCTGGTTTCTGGACACAGGGAACAGTAGCCCAAATTGTGCCATGTGGGAGTGGGTGTACCCAGGAGAGGATTTCTCCTCTCCCGGGGAAAGTGGTAGGAGCCCCACTGGCTGCTGACACAGCATTGTCTGTCAGTGTGTCCATTCAGAAGAGCTGTCTGATCCAAGCAAGGGGGTGACAAGAGCACCTTTGTGTTGTTGACACAGATTGCAGGGTGGGAGTGGGGGGCTGCATGTGTGGAAGTGGGCACGGGTTCTAAAACTGAAATTCAGAGGGGAATAGAGACTTTCATGTTACGTTAAAAAGGGCTGGACCTGTGTATCGGAATCAAATGCTAGGAAGTCATTAAGAGCTGTCTGTCATTCTGTGCTGTGGTAAGGTGTCAGGGTGATAAGGAGGACAGAGACAAAAGGACTTGCCAAACAGGAAAAGGACACTTGACCCAACAAGTCTGTGCTTTGTGAGACCCACTTTCCTGCTTTGTCATACCTCTTACTAACAAGTACATATTCACTCCTCAAAATTCATGGCTAGTATGCAGCTCTTTGGAAGTCCTCGCTGTAGTTTCACGCTATTCATGTGCTCAGACATATTCTGCTGAAATAGTGCTGCCCATTTTTCCTCTCTGTCCCTTTTGGTCTCCATTTGGGAACACAGTCTCTGGATTTTAAATTCAGTTCATTATACATACTGTTTTGGGACAGTGCATAAGCACTCATCCCTCAGGAGTACTCGTAATTCCTAGTGGGTCCGGACAGGAGAATAGGGAGGTATTCAAATACAGAGTGGGATGTGGCCTTGAAAGAGCACTGTGTATAACCACAATAGAAGTCTGATGCTTATCTGAAATTACCTGGTTTGTCGTAGGCCACCTTCCCTTGAATGAGGGCTCCGTCTCTATGTTCCAGTACCCCCATCTTGCCTTGCTTTTAGTACAGTCCCGACTTGGTTCCTGTGGAACCCAGGAAGGCTGTGAAGCTGCTCAAGCATGATCAAGGTAGTAGCACAAAATGAAGTACCTTTGTCTTAGGGAGCATGCAGAGGAACTGTGAGGGAACCCCTCTATGAAGAGATGTGATATCCTTTTTTCTGCAATCACTTTCCTTTTTAGATCATCTCAGGATGGATACCCAGAATCACTTTCTCCTTTTTTTTAATTCTAATTTGATTTCCATTCCTTGTCAAAGGCAGGCAAACTACTGTTTGTTTCATTCAGGGAACCACATCTGTGCAATTCAAAATACGAGACCAAAAACCAATCCATCGCAAGAAAGCAAGGAAAAGCAATGAAATAACTAAAATGGACCCATGGCATGTGTCCCCTCCTGCCTCTCGTACCAATACTGCTGAAGGCAAGAAAGCCTCAGGCTGACATTTTGGGAGGGGTCTTAGCCAGATCATTTAACAGGAATTCTGCCGTTGAATCACAGCTGACACAGAAAATCCGATGCTCAGAGTCTCATGTCTTATTTGGAAACATTTCTGTCTGTCTGTCTTTCTAAAATTTAACATGGTATTCTGGAAATTGAAAATAAACATAATTTAATCTTGTGTACAGTCAGTTCTGACAGTGCCAATACGTTCATTTGAAAACACATTTGTTTTCTTCAGTTAGTGATCCCTGGGGTCAAGGCCTCCCATTGAAAAGCTTAGCTGTACTGAAGAAGAAACCTTGAAATGTGAGACAGTCTTCTGGTCAAACTAAGTAGACCCTTTGAATGCCTTGGCTCTAAATCTCTTCACTCTGCTTTTGACTGCTGTGGGGCCCCTTGATATTTACTGGCCTTGGGAATTGTTCCTGCTAATGCTTCTAATGCCTGTCTCTCTCCTTCCTTCCTTGTGTCTTGCCAAATGCAAACCTATCAGTACCGTTTCTTTCAGCTTTTATCGAATTCCTGTCAGTATATTTTCTGACCCTTTTTAAAATGTTTTTGCAGGCTAACCTGCTGTAAGGATTGGGGAAAAAATTTTGTTTCTTCTTTTCTTAAAATCAACAGTTTTCACAGGAGCTTCATGGCGAGTTTGCTTTCTATACTGAACTTGATACACTATGAAAGGTGCTGTCACTTATTTTGCAAGCTTTTTAAGCACATGGCTTGAAAAGTCATGCTTTACATTCATCTTCTGCTCTAGGTGTGTAAAGATCAGTTTCCACTAAGGTTTACTCACCTGTGAAATGTAAGTACTTCAGAAATTATCTCACTAGTCTTTTCTACTTACAATCAGAATGCTCATATTGTAGGTAGGCAACTTAGTTTATACTTGGATTTAAATAATCTATTTGGCATTCACAAAAATAATGTTACAATAATTTTAAATTTCTTTCAAAAGTCAAAACTGAAATTCAATGAGCTGCCTTAGTGAGTTGGAAACAAGCAGCTCTGCAGCACATAATGTCCTAGGCATCAGATCTCTCAACCCCTGAAGTTAGGTAATTTTTACAGATTTAGGGTCTGTCTTTAATTTCCTTATCTTTCAGCAGGACAATTACTATTAATTTGTATGCACAGATTTCCCCCCAAGAATTGCACAGTTGCTTCTAATTAAATTTTGCGCATTAAGGTGTTTGAGTAAAAGTGCTTCTATTATTTTTGCATGGCAGATGTTAAGCTAACAGTTTTATGGGAGCTTGCTTCATTTCATTGCATTTTCCTGCAACAATGAAGATTAACTCCAGGTCTCACTGGTCTGTTGTGTCATCACAGAACTTAGATGTATATATCTCTCAGGTAGGAGTTTACGACACTTTTTGAAAGGCGAAAATAAAAGAAGCCTTCCAACCATATGTAAATGTTGGTTTTTCTCTGAATCTAATGTTCTGCATGTGTTACAGGCAATTCCTCCCCTTTCTTCCCACCTGTTTCTGCAGTTGTCCTACAGCTTGCCTAGCGTAGGAATTGCAGGTTGTATCCATGCATCAGATTTGTTATGGGCTGGCATGGCTGTAACTCTGAGGATGTACGTACATCATCAATGCAAATTTCCTTCCTTTAAGCAAGCCTGGAAACTCTGTCACAATGTGATGCTAATATTTAAGTAGTCATCTGGCCTCTTATTATTCTTCTTCAAAGGAAAAAGGGCATACTAACTTCTTCCTTTTGCTATATGCCTTAAGCAGTTAAGCATTTTTCTCCCAGTTCTTTCTAGCACGGATATAAATGAAATATATATATATATATGATTTCTCAAGTCTTATGTGTGTCATTTATACTAAATTTTACATTTTTGCTTAACTGTGTTTGGCCTCAGTTATCCCTTTTCCTCTTCGGAATTAAGCAGGACGGCTTTAAATTTCAGTTCCTTCAGATGTTTTTTAAAAATTCAGCTCTGTGTTTCCCATGTTTCATAGGATTCCAGTAAAAATTCCTTGGGGCATATCACATTCTCCCAAAGTCAGCTTTCTTAAAGTCAAAAACATTTCTGAACTCCTCTAAGTGTTCCTGCCCTAAAGAGCATTTAGAATCTAATGAAACCATGATCACAAACCCCTAAATGCCCCACACTTCCACTTTAGTTTTCATACAAGCTTCATTTCCTACTCTTAAGTTCAGAGCTGCCTGTGACTGTAAACTGTTCTGATATCTGCACGAGGAAACACGTGCTTCCCTTCCTCAAGGATCTTTTTGCTCATCAATGTCAATATGTGGCCTTTATTAATACTCATGAAAATTAAATGGGAGCATTCAAGGAAGAATAATCTTCAGATGATTTTCCTGTCTATTTTCCTCTAGCAGTCAGGTAAAGAAGTTGTGAATTGCCATAAAACTGACACTCTTCTCTTATCTGTTTTCTTTCCTCCTTGTTCTGAAAATGTATGTCAACATCTGAAAACTATTGCCTCTGCTGTCCTTAATTCTCCTCCAAGCTGACTTTGCTTCTGTCTCAGCCTAAATGTTTATATTATTCCTTACTTTAATCTCAGCATTATCTCTGCATTGCTTCGCCATCCTCTTCCTTTTATTTGTCCCTCCTGCTAATAAAACCTGCAGTAGATTGTTTGTTTGTTTTAGTTAAGGCCTTACGTATCAGGCATTTCAGAGGTATCTCTGAAAATATACATGTCAAATTCAGCCAAGTAAAATAATGATTAGTAGTAACTTGTCTCTATAGCATCTAAGAGGCACTTAACATATTCTAAATATTTCTCAACAAGCATGTGAAAAAGGGTTTTTAAAAAAACAGCACCACTGTGTTTCTGCCTCTGAAACATGTATGGCAGAGCAGACGGGCTGCCCAGCTCAAGTGATATCATGAAGTGGCGGCAAAGTTGGGGGAGAGCGTGATGGCATTGTGTTCTGCTGTCATTCCTGGGGATGCAATCATCCTTGCACAGGTAGCTTTCTACTTTTTTTTTAATCTCATCCTGATTTTGTTCATCTTAGTTCTTCCTTAGAAGAAAGGAAGATCATTATTGCTATCAAGTTTTCCTCTCAATATGTCACCAAACCGGAGAAGCTTCAGCAGGCTCATGTCCAGTCTTGCTCTGTGTCTTGTTTAATCCTCTTAACAGACTCTTAGCAGGAGCCCTAGCTTACCTCCTTTCTAGTGAGAGCCAATACCTAATATGTGCCCCTCCAGCACTCCCACACAAATTCTGACTTTTTGCTTCATAATTAGCTCATTACATCAGTATTAGACCGGCACATCCAGTAAAGGAATCCCTCTGGACACCACTGCTCATACGCTGTTCTTTACTCAGTTGCTTCTCTTTGCGTCACCCTGTTCCTGCTCTGCTGTGCCTCCAACAAAACATTTCTCTGGCAACTTCTACAGCTGGCTCTCTTCCCTTTCTTCCTTCACCACCTCTTTCCCTGCTGTCATTCCTGAGGTTTTGAAACCAGTGATGTGTAATCTGGGACCTTCACATCTTCACTGATCTTCCTGAGACTCTCTGAGTCTTCTTTCCCATCCCCTAATGCCATAACCATCTGACAAGAGTAGCCAGAGGAAGAGGGTGTCCTTACCTCCTGGGGTCTAGGGTGGAGTGCTTTTGCACCTTGGGTGTTACACCGTATGTTCATTTACGAGGCAAATAGTTTTTCATTGGAAATGTTCAGACTGGCTGAAGAAATTTCTGACTGACTTTGGGCAAAGCAATTTTCCATTCTGGGTGGGTAAAGAGATTGCAACCCCATTGAAAAGCTGGTGTGTAAAGATAAAGCTGTCATCCAGGCAGAAGGGTTGGTGGTTTTGATTCATTGCTCATTTTTCTAAATGCTGTTGACACATAGCAATTAGTGGCAGTCTTGGATGTGACAGATCTGGGCTCAACTCCTGAAAACAGATCTTTAAATTAAACTGAGGTGACTGGAGGATTAAGGCTGAGGGAGAGGTGAGTGAGGATAGAAGGCTGTCTACCTCCTTAATTAGACCCTACCTGATTCAGCTGGGCATCCAAGCAAGTGCTTCACTTCAAGGGCATGAATAGTTAATAGGGACAGTTTCCGTACTAGTAGCTAAGAGTGTGCTTAGGCTCATTGCTGCATCTTAATATGAAGGAGAGCAATTTATCTGTAATGGGAACTGAGAAGGCCAGCCCAAACATTGTGGGAGCTCAGAAGGGGCCAGCTGATTATTCTTGTTTGCCTGCTCCGTTGTACAGTGCCTGGGAGCAGAGATGCTGAAATAGCTCAAGACGCTTTCTTTAGACAGGTTCTTTTAGGGTAGCTTCACAGGCAAGAAGGAATTATACCAAGTTCATGCAGTTTGTAGTCTTAATCAACTGCTCCAGCCTGTAATTCTTCTCTGCCTTCCTGGCAGTGGGGGGTCTTACTGCCACCTCTTCACTTATTCATGTTTATTCATGCACAGAAAGTCTCTTTTTATCTCACCTCTTATCCCCTTGCCTCCCCCTTCTCTTGGCCGGCCATTTGGCCTCCTCCTCCCTCTTGTTATCTCTCTCTGTTGTCTCACCCTCATTCGGACCATCCCTTGTTTTCTTATCACTGCCTGTCCTATGCCTGTCCCATACAAACACTCCAGCAGATGTGGTAGGAAATGCAAAGCCTCTGAAAGGAAGCCACAAGGGTGGGAGAGAGCCTGGAGCAGGCAAAAGCCATGACAGAAGTCCAGGCTCAGGCAGCACCAAGACACATTTGTCACAACTGCTAAGTGTTCCCTCGTGCCAGCAGTCTCCACCACCTACAGCCTATTCCCTATTTTCTGCGTGAGATCAGACATTCAAAAGAGCCAAATTGTGGCTCAGACCACATTTTGGAAAGTCCAGTGAGACTGTCAGAGTGGCTCAGCACAAATCTGTTCCCATCAGGGTTTTCTGAAGACCTTGGTGTCAGAGGTGCTTGAGGTCACTTACACACCTGATTGCTATTCACATTCAAAAGTGGGAGCCTGAAGATCTGTCTCGCTTTCAGATGCTGTTTATTTTATTTTACAATGGGTTTTTAAAAGTCAAGCAATATGTTAACAATGCTGTTCTCATTTTGACTGCGTTTCCCATGTCGTTGTAACCTTTTCTTTTGAGTGTGCTGCCAATTCAACCCTTGCAACAGTTTTAGAATGGCAGCAGAGAACTGTAAATGACATGATTTACATGAAAATAAAAATGGCTTTTGAATACAGAGGATATGAGACAGAGGTAAGATTTCCTTCAGCAAATCTGGAATTAAGGGCTAGACTTAGGTCTAATTTCTCCAGCCTTAGCCAGAGCTTGCTTGCCTTCAGCTGTTTGTATTTTATTTTATGAGTGAGTGGGTGTACAAAGGAAGATGACAGCCCCAGAGTGTTCATGTGTTTAATCTGAGAAGGCATGAGATGGTTGTAGTGTTGGCAATAGCAGTTTCTGCTGGGTTTGGGTCAGCAGAGGCCTTGACGTCAGCCTTTTCAGCATGGAGTCCTCCCGTCAGGGGTTTGCTGCGGAAATAGGTGTCTCCAGCCTGGGTGTGCCATGGCACCTAATATTTGTCTTCTTGAAAGATGGTATTTCAAGCCACTGATTCTCAAAATCCTATGCCACCTCTTGCAAAATATCTATCATTGTTACTTCGGTGCTGCTGGGGATATTATGAGAGTGAGTACAGTTGTCCCTCTGAGGGACAGTCCAGGGCAGTGTGAAAGTGCTATTTGGACCAGATTAGGAGAAACGCATAAAGGCATAGCAAGTTCCTAGGAAGGAGGAGGGTGTGGAAGTTTGTCTCCAAAAGCTTTCATTTCCTGATTTTTCAGGTGTTTCACAGTCCAAAAGTGACAGGAGGTGTATATCAATTTCTTTTATTTCTTTAGTTATCTGAAGTTTATTCCTCTAGAAAATGTGGGATGTTTTAACTTCACCAATGAGAAAGGAAAGGTCAAAAAAAATTCTGGTAAAAAAAAAAAATAAAAATAGTCCCTTCACTTTTTCTAAGGAAAGCCTAATTTGCAGGGGAGGGAGGTACTTTTCTGGGGGAGTCAGACTTTCTTTTAATTTAGTCCTAGATGTCTTCTGTCTCCCCCAAAAAGTTAACAAGGAGTTTTTGTTCAGGCTCATCCCTGTCCTTCACCATTTCCAATTTCTCTCAAAAGGGAAAATAGTTGAAAGGAGGTGGAAGTTTGGAAGTAGTTGTTTAAAAAAATAAACCTTCACCTTTTCCCTCTATCACCTTTAGAGCCATCATTTGTAAATTAACAACTTCATGATAGAGGCATGAATAGGTGGGACCTCTGCTATTATTGCTACCCTGTGATGATGATGATGATGATGAGGATGATGATGATGATGAGGAGGATGATGATGATGATGTTGAGGAGTGCTTGTTGAGTGATGTTGACAATCACCTTCCATATCTTCTTGTCTCATGTTTGTATTCCAGAAAAAAACCACAGCAATTGATTCGGACCATATCAGAACTTAAAAACCTTTTACATTGTTAAATAATTATTTTTTAGTATCCTTAATGCTTCCCTTGTGTTCAAGAAGACCTTGTATGGTTGAATAGCAGGGGAAATTGAGCCTTGTAGATATAAACAACTTTTAAAAAAGAGGCGAGGGGGGAAGGAGAAGTGTTGTTGCTGAATAAAACCCGAGAAGAATTATGTCTGTGTCATAAACATCTACAGTATTTGTCATGAACCAGGAAATGGTTCTTCGTGCCCATCTTGGATGTTCCCCAAATTGTCTGATGTCCCAGCTGGGTGGGTGAAAGAAGAGACAGTATTTATCTGCAGGGCAGGAGAGACTTAAACATTAAAAGCTTTATGCCGAGGATCAGCTGGAATTTTTTGCTCATTCCTCACATATAGTCTCTGAGCTCACCAAAGCAGACAATACGAAAAATATTAACAGGATTCAAGAAGACATTAGTAATAGATTAAGAGTGAATGCCTCTCTTGTGAGACTTCTTCGTTCTTGATTTCTTTTTTTTCCTTTCAGTCTGAAAATTCTAAAGGTGAGTAGGTGAAGTCAATTTTAATAATTCACAGACAATAATACATCTATTTCTTGTTTGACAGAGCTAGTGTTTAAACTATTAGCATTGTCTGGCATAACATGAAACAGGATCAGTCGCTCATCCCTTTGAAACCTCTAACCTGGCCTCATTTGAATTTCTTCCTTCCAGCTTTGCCAGTACATTTTAATAGTCTTCGTAGAGCTCTCATCTGCCTTGTGACTTCAGACTTTATCTACCAGGTTGTGGTTAGGAGTAGAGTAAGACAGCACCATTCCTCATCAACTTTTCTGTATGCAATGACACAGAAACCTCAGTGCTACAGATAGCCATTGAAATTCGAAACATACCACTCAACTGCTGAACAGAAATGGTTTTTTTAATCAGATTTTCTTTTTGGAACACTGTTTTGTAATTTTTGAAAGCACTCTTACTTTTTTTTACTTCCTCCAAATTGCTGAACTGGTACTACTTTGCAGTCATGCTTTGTATTGGTTAGCCGTAAAGGAAAAGGGGGAATAACAATAATGAAAACAAAAAAATGTGGTTTAAAATAGGACACCTGCATGTTTTTTTTACAGTGATCTGTGACAAGTTCATGTTTATAATTCACTACATCTGTTACCGAGTTAGTGGTTGCAGACCTTAGTTTTAAAAATTTCCAGACGGGGTAACTAGGAGTTGAATTGCTTTTGTTCTTATTTTTAATTCTGTTTGACCCATAGAATACTGTGCTTTTACCTTCTGATTTTGAAAGCAAACCTATATATTGAAGCTTCTTTACAATAACAAAGACTTGAGATAAAGTAATTGGCTGCCACTATAGTTTTTCCTTAGATAACAGTTGTAAATTTCCAAACCACTAATCTTTGGCAGCATTTTCCTCTTGATCCAAGTTTCTGTTTCCGTGTGTTGGTGGAGATTAAAAAGTGGGTTATGAAGGTGAAATTGGAACCAGAGGAAATGTGAGGTTTTAGGAAAAACTCAGGTAGGGCCGAGTTTGCTCTGTCCGCTGTTTTCATAGCTATGAAACAAAGCCTACTGGGGCCTCTTCTTGTACTGCAGTGTCACCACTGATCACACATTGTGACATTTGCTCCTCACTCAAAACAATTCTTCTATAGTGCTAATCCTATAAAATTACCACAGTCTTTTATCCTGCAGATAGTTGGCTGAAAGGGCTTGCAGATGAGTACCCTTGGTAGTATTTAGGTGTTTTTCCTGACCTTCCTTTCTGTGTCTCCACCCCAAGGTGCTTATTGTTATTATCTTTGTATTTTACATATTTGTTAGACGCCTTCTGGATGGCTTCTGGGCTTAAAATAAAGGCCAAAATTAATCTTGACTGATGAAGTGAATCCCATGAGGGAGATAGCTCAGGTATTATAAACAAAAAGTTGTCATGACTAGAATGTGACTAGCCCTATAGGTAAACCACCCACCTCTATAATAATTCAATAGCTGTGTGGCATAAATAAATGCAAGGGGAAGGGGGACACGAGAGTAAGAGCAAAAACACGGGAATGTGCCTTATTCACCGCAATAGAGATCCATGGCAGTGAAGACTTATGAGCTCTTGAAGAACAGCCAAAGGGAGTTGGTGATGGATGACAGGCAGTTTGTGTGCTGGAAAGCTCACGAAAATTATTCTTATTTTTGCCTTCTAGTATTAGCAACCACAATTAATTCTACTTTGGCTTAAATGCTGAATGGAATTAAGGAAAAAAAAAAAGATTGACTTCATTAAGATCTTAAATATGGCTTTGTGAAGGATTTCCTACTCCAGAGTAATGCCTGGACAATTATCTTTGATACCCTTGATAACATAGCTTGCTATGACTGAGAATACCATGGATGCAAACATCTGCATCCAGCAGCCACTTGAGCTGGGATATGCTTTCAGAGAAAGCAGGTTTTGGGGCCATGCTTGCTGGGTGAAAAAATTCCGAGGAAAACCCTTCATACGTGCAGGTACGTGACAGCTTGTGCGCTTGCTGCGGGTTTTGTGAGGATCAGCATTATATACCAGAGTTCATCAAATGGGCATTTTGTACACTTGCATGCAGACAACTTATGACTTACCAGGACTTTGAGCTGGGAGGGGCCATTTAGAAGTGTGACAAAGTGGTTGGAGTCATTGTTGCTTTTGGCTGGGACTACCAAGTATTGTCCTATTTGTCATGGAAAGAGGAAAGGGCCTGCTGAAGTGATCAGAGGAATATGATCAATAACTCTTTTTTCCACACACCAACCAATGAATGCCGACGACAGCTAGAGACAGAAAGAGCTAAATGCATTAGATGTGAATGCCTCCTTGGTTTGTATACCAATTTTTCCCTTGTTGCTGACTACCTTTTTTCCTGTAAAGCCTGCAGAACCTGTGTTGTCCCTCAATGTCTTTTTTAACTGCCAAGAAGTCAGAGAGACACTGTTTGCAGAGCAAAACCTCAAAACCTCTACAGTGTCCTCAAACACTGGGTGATGTAAAGGCTTTCTCAGGGTTCCTGTGTAACCTGTTAAAGACAGTTCAGGAGATTGGTGTGCTCCAGTAGATGTATCACGCCTGTGTGTCACTTCCAAAAGCCATAAGGAGATTCTTAAGGCAGAGAAATGAACTTTATACCAAGTTCCTCTACAGGAAAATGTTCACTTTGGATCAGGGTTGTGAATGAATATCCAATTAGAATTTTTAGCATTTCCCTTTTATTCATTGCTATCAGCTTGCCATATTTTTGCCTTCTCGTAAAAAGTACCATCTAACCAATTACAGTGCTCTCTGTAGAAATGCACCTTGAAGAAAAGCATTCTCTTGATGTAAATTATTTTAACATGGACTTTGGATATTAGAGAAATTCCTGAATAAGGAAAGGGAGAGGTAGACATTTCTGTAAGGATACTAATTTAAACAGTAATGCTAATGGGAAGAGATGACTTGACAATGCACTGCTGGAGGTAAACAGACTCATTTCTGTGAAAGGGGTGTTGACAAGCAGTGATTTTTGGGAAGCCTCCAGACAGAGTCCAGACTCTGACTTTAGGGATTTAGGCAATATAAAAATTATTATTAAAAAAAAAAAAGACAACTCAAACATTTACATCAGCTGTGCCTGCAGCTTTTCCCTTTTTCTTTTTTTTTCACATGCTTTTGTTCTGTTAAACATTTCCAGAAACTTTGTACAGTTAAGCCTAGCACTGTGAAAAGGACTAATATCCTCTTTTGATAAACTCTTCCTGTGTTGCTTTTGTGTCAAATCGAGTATATTTCAGCTTCAAATTTAGGCTTCTTCAAAAGAATAGAATATGTAGGGCCTTGAGCCTGATAGACCTCATGTGGACCTGAACTGACATAATCCCATGGAGTATCATGTTGTTGAATATGAAGTGGCCTTGAATATTCTCATGGCCTTAGGCATAGATACAGGGATGGCTCCCTCCAAAACCAAGTTCCAGGCATGCTGACAAAATCATTTCCTCATGTCCCATACAATGTTTTGCTTTGGTTTGTTCACATACCCCAAATTAATTTTTATTTTGCCTAAAAAAGTGGTGCTTTGTGGAGAGGGAGCTTACAAGCATCCTGTTTTGTTGCTTCTTTTTTGCCCCCCTCTACAAAACATCCCACTGATTGCTGCTGCGAAGAAAGCAGATTCCCCCCTTTCTGTACCCTCAGATCCCTCCTGAAAACTCTCTTGTTGCCTTCAAAAATCACTGCACACTAGTGATGTGCTATGACTTCTTGAGCATCTTGATGATGGCTGTTGTTTGTTGTTGTCTTCTCGCACTGTGTCTCTACTTACTTGTGCTCCATTTCCTGTACTGTGGGCATGGGAATGCAACTTGACCTGATGATTTAGGCTGAGCAAAGGAGAAAAATCTAGTCACAACAGTGTGAAATGCTTCAGTGCAGCAGAAACAGGGTAAATTAGCTCATATAAAAGCCTGTTTGTCATGGTAGCAGTATGACTTCATGTTGTTAGCTGGGTCAGTAATGTGCAGCATGGCCTTGGATTGTGAACATTTTGTGCAGGAAGATTTCTTTTGGTTCTGATTTGCAGCACAGCTAGAGCAGGAAGATCCTGGGTGATGGCAGAAGTTTTCAGACACAGGCTGTAATAATCACCATTATATCTTTGTAAAGATTTTAGAGAAACATATGTGGAAAACTTTTTTTTTTACATCTGTTAAAATTCTGCTCCGTAAATGCTGACTTTCACCTGCATGCAAAAGTTGAAGGAAGCATACCAAGCCTAGATCAGTGTCTGGGTAACAAGACAGCTTTTCAGTTCACTGAGACCCTAGGAGCTCGTCCTCTTGCTGGAAATTCTTTGGATACCATCTTTAAATGTTTTACAGTATTTTTATTAGTACTTTCCACTCTTTGGTGGATCAATGGAAGTCTGTTCTGAAATTTTAGGCACTTCTTTCTTTGCATTAGCGTTTCAAATTAATGGTCTGCAACTGTAAACTTACATATTTCTACTGACACATTTTTTAAATATAAAGCTCTCATGTTCCTGCGGTTAAAGGAAGATCCAAAGAAAATGAGAATATCTGGCACTCCAGTCTCCACTATCAGCTCATTAGCCGATTCTGCAAATTTATTCTTCATGTGGAAAAAATGTTGTGACGTAGTGGCTTGTTGGCTGTATCATACAAGTGTTACACTGGTAACTGTGTAAATTTCAAACCAGTGCATATTTTCAGCAGTTGCAAGGTATCTTCACGAACAGTCCTGGTGGCGCACTTTAGTAAGACACATTTTAGATTCAAAATGCTGGAAATATTGTAGGCAGTAAATGTGATTTCGTCCAGCCCTTATATGGATTGTACTGTACCTGGCTTTTTCCTCTTTCAAAAAGGTGCAGTTAGAATCATAGACTAGCATCATAGACTGGAATCATAGCATATCCTGAGTTGGGAGGGACCCACAAGGATCATCAAAGTTCAACTCCTGGACCTGCACAGGACACCCCAAGGGTCACATGATGTGCCTGAGGTCATTTTCCAAACACCTCTTGAGCTCCGTCAGGCTTGGTGCTGTGACCATTTCCCTGAGAAGCCTGTTCCAGTGCCCAGCCATCCTCTGAGTGAAGAACCTTTTCCTGATATGCAACCTAAACCTCCCCTGACAGAGCTTCAGGCCATTCCCTCGGGTCCTGTCACTGGTCACCATAGAGAAGGGATCAGTGCCTGCCCCTCCACTTTCCTATGTGGGGAAGTTGTAGAATGCAGTGAGATCTCCCCTCAGTCTCCTCTTCTCCAGGCTGAACAAGTCAAGTGACCTCAGCTGCTCCTCAAAAGGCTTCCCCTCCAGACCCTTCACCATCCTTGCTGGCCCTCCTTTGGATGCTCTCTAATAGTTTAATGTCTTTCTTACATTGCAGCTCCCAAAACTGCCCCCAGCACTCGAGGTGAGGCTGTCCCAGTGCAGAGCAGAGCAGGACAATCCCCTCCCTTGCCCGGCTGGCGATGCTGTGCCTGATGCACCCCAGGACACAGGTGGCCCTCCTGGCTGCCAGGGCACTGCTGACTCGTGTTCAACTTGACATCGACCAGGACCCCCAGGTCCCTTCCCATGGGGCCGCTCTCCAGCCTCTGGTTCCCCAATTTGTACATCAAGTACCTAATACATCCACAAACACCTATCCTGTAGTTTTTCTACTAAAAATCAAAAATTCAGTGTTAAGGATCAGTTTGTCATTGATTTGCTGTGACCCTTGGGGAGTTTTATATGATTTCTGATGCTACAGACTCAGCAAGTTTTGTGCGGAGAGTTTGGGAACTCATTTTCATTTGCACTGTGACCTTCCTATACTTCTAGAAGAAAATGAGCTTTACAGGAGAAGTTTATTATTATCAAACTACTTGACTGAAGACTTAGGCATCATCTTATTTCTGCTAATGGCAATGTCGTGTGGAGACTGTACACTATTTTTGCAGGGCTGAGGCTTGTCCCTTGTCCTGTTTCTTCTCAGTGTGTGCTGGTGCACTGGGTGACTTATACCTCTCTGTTGAGATACGCTGTCTTCATACTTTATTATTCTCCCTAGCCTTACACTTAATTCTCTGCATTTCGGTCACTTAATCACCCATTTTCCAATAGCATCAGTAGTCATTCCACCATTTTCCTTCCTCTTTCCCCCCAGCTGTCTGTTATCATTCCTTTTTAAATGTATTTTAGACATTGCATTTTTACTGTTACCTCTCTTCAGAGCTAAAATACTTCTGGTTTACTTAATGCTTTTTCTTTTTCTCAAAAGAAGTATGAGGCTCTTGCCCCAGAACACTGCTTCCCCAGTTCTGTTAAGCCCCAGCACCTATACTGCTCTCTGTTTTTGCTGCCCAGCTGGCTGAACATGCAAGTGTCTTATCTTTTTCCAGAAACAGAACTTCAGGTTTTATTCTCAGAGATGCCTTTTAAAAACATCTCTAAGAATCCCAGAGCAAAAACAAAAAAAGAACATGCCTGGAAATATTCTACTGGTGAAAAGAAGGGAAAGAGTCCAGCTTCTTGGTGTAGGTTGTCAGGTTTTTTTTCCCAAATATTGGTAAGTAAGTGAAACAGAACTTGATTTGGTGTTCATTCTTGATGAAATGCATGTGTCGTGCGCATACATGTGCTTTCTCTCTCTTTCTTCTCTGTTTAAGTTCCATTTAAACAGTGCTCAGTGACTGCTGGGAGTTGTAATCCATGTGCAACTCTGTCATGAGGCAAACACCAGCTGGAGGGACGGCTCTATAGTCTGCAACCAGTTGAGTTGCTGAGGAGTCATAAAAGAGGGAAAAAGGGGTTCGTGAGAACTCAAACAGTGCCTTTTGGAAAGTGTTACTTACACTCTCTTAGAGCTACAAAGTCTGTATCTTGTACAGTTTCTTGTGCTTAGCCAGGGACAAGATTACAAAACACAAAATGACAGAACTTCACAGCCAAATTGGTACTTTCTCAGATTTGTTTGACAAGGTATTTCACACAGCTTCAGAGAAGACTGAAAGCACCTATAAAAAACTGCTGTTTACTACATAGAAAGAAAAACAAAATTTTTTTCTTTTTATTGAAGGAAACTTTTTTTCCCCTGACAGAATTACGAACAGTTGTGAATATTTCTGTTTGGTTCTTTACTCCTGATAGATGTTTTCATTAGCCATCTCTAAAGTCCCTGTTTGGGTGTATTTGTAAAGGTTATCTGAAGAAACACAGATGTTTGGAAGTTTACCATTCTTTTAATTAAATAACGTGTTAGGGTATATTTATAGCTTTGCTGATTCAGAGCCATAGGTTAACAACTCTTGTACTCCATACTATTGAGTAATTGCCCAGAGCACTATCCTAACACTTCTGTAAAACAAAGCACCAGGGACTGCTAGTGTAGAAAACTGCGGAATTTTATAAGGGAATTTTACCAGGGAGCACTATTAAAAATAAATACCTCTATTTATGGGTGTTGGCTAATGAGTGGAACATTAGAAAAAGATGCTAAGTAGTGATGGCTTCAGCAATAGAAATTACAAATGACAGCAGATATTTGTGAGTGGTGAAGATATCACAATTGCTATTACTGAGCTTCCTGCCTGGTTTAATTGGTGTTACGCTCAGAAATAGCAAAGTAATTTATACCTGTGTTGTAGAAATGCAGATCTTGAGAATTTTTGATGATGGTATTAGTTAGAACACATATTCTGGCTACAAGGTATTTGGACTTGGGGATCTTCAAATTAAGTACATCCCACCCTTCCTGCTTGTAACTGCCTGCCAAGGCAGCACACTAAAAGGTTAGGGAAATGAGAACCTTAGGAACTGTTGTTAGTGGAGAATAAGAAGGTAGCCTTACAGACTGCATAGATCCTCTTAGGAAAATACATTGAATTAAAGTGGTTGTAATCTGTGGGCTGTGAAACAGATCTCTTAACACTTGATGTACACTGCAAATGGAGCCATTCATTCTTCAGGTGAAATTAATTTTAATGTACTGTGGTGCTGGTGCCTGTTGTAGACCATCTTGCAGCATACAGTGGCCGAAGAGGTAAAGTATGGAAATGATCAGTCAGGTGGAGGTTGAAATCCTGACCACAGCCTTCAGTGGAGCCCAGGTCTCATATGCATGGTGTGTTTTCACAAAAGGGATTCTACTTCCTGGAGAGTGGATGCGTTCAATAAAATCCTTTATGCCCCTCAGTGAGGGTTTTTGATGGGATGACTGCAAGGGGAGGGAATGGTAATTCTGCCCTAAGTCTGGGCAGTGTAAGAATGGGAATTGCAGTTACAATTATGTTCTTTTGTTTTGGTAACTTAAAGAAATACACATGCACACATATGCACACAAACACTCTGTCCTGTCCTGTCAGTTTGGAAACCTTTGCCTCTTTCCTTCTGCTTTTTCTTTGATGAAATGTTGCAATTAGAAGGCCTCATGCTGCAGCTCCATTGCCTCTCAGATGCTTTCACTTACTTGCTGTGATCGTTAAGAAAGTCAGCTTTGAAGAAAAAAAACCCCAGTGATACTGTGCTTAATTCACTCCCAAACTCAGTCCCACATTAATAACTGACAGTAATCACCCTAGTATTAGATGGATGCTCAGAGGGACACTGGCAGGCAGTTCCCTGGGATCGTAAGTCCTGCTTCAGGGTAGAATTTGTGAGTGAGGCATCCCCTCCAGGGTTACTCACAGAGGAAGGAAGGGATGGCCAGTGTCTTGGCCCGTAGGCTTGAAATTATTGCCAGCAAAGCTGGAGCTCTATGAAAAGGTCTGCAGTTCAGCAGCGCTGTGGTATAAATACACCTCTGCAGCCAGGAGCAGTGGAAAGACAGAGACACTGAGGGAAGGCTTACTTTAGCTGTAAATGTTCATCCTTTGGAAAACAAGTATTTTATTTCACCAGTCATACCCAGTTCAAAGGTTCTGAATATAAGCATCTCAGAAGTGACCTCAGTTTTCCAAATCAGCTAACGCTGACTGACAGGCATTGTTGACATGATAAGGAAAAGTAGTATATTTACTGCAAGTAACTGCATAACTACTTCATAGTGGTTGCCTATGAAGCATAACTGTCCAAGCATATCTGTCCAAGCATAACTGTCTTCAATAGTGGCTGAGGTGGCAACTAAATGGTGTTTGCTGTTGATTTCCATATTCATGGAATCTGGATAAATGTTGGTCTTTTATTTGGGGGTGCTATGAGCCGAGAATAACAAATTTTCTTAGCTGACACAAAATAGTACAAGTACAAAAATTTGCATGTATTCAGTGACAGTTCTGACCATAGGCTGGAGAAATGTGACATCTGTGCAGACAAGCAGAAGAGCCATTGCACACTTTAAGATTAAACTGAAGAGTTTTAGTGTCCAAGTTACTTGCATTTTGAGGTGAAAGGGTTAATAGTTCTCCAAAACAAAAGTTTCAAAATAAAAGTTTTTTTCTTTGGAAAAAGAAAACAATAATTGTTGCTTCAGCAAGATTTTCAACTTCAGAAGCTTTTTGTGACTTTAAATTCTCTCTGTGTTCTCAGTCCTAAGCTCTTGATCTAGGATTGGTGTAATATAACACACATTATGCTTGGCTTCCTAAACAAGTTTTTATTAAGTTACTGTGCTCTTTGCAATCTTGGAAACTTTTTAATTCTCACTTTACACTTCACAGCTATCTCCGTGTGCGATGCAAACACTGGCTGTAAAATGAGCAAGTGAAACACCTCCCTGCAATTAAGAAAGGAGGTGGTTTCCTCAGTGGAAATAATCTGCATCGGCCATAACAAGAGCTACAACTCAGCATCTCATTTAACACTTCAGATTGTCTTTGCATATGTGGGCTAGAGTCCAACAGCTTTAGGAAATCCTTGGTGGATAGTAATCTGGAACACAAAAAGCAGAAGTCATACTTCAACACAATTGATAGCCTCTACTTACTAGCAGTCTTTGAGCTAAATTATCATGGAGATGCAATTAACTGTCTTTCACGGAGAGGGTGGGTCCTTCCAGATCCAGGAGGAGAGGTCACAGATGGGGCGGTGTGGTTATGTGGTTAAGGGTAATTTGGCTTGCTCAGAAAAAGGTCCAGGCTCCGGGCACTTAGGCTGAACACATGCAAAGCCAGACAGCAAGAAATGCCATGTACCACCAGTCTACCACATCTGCCACCAGGCGTGACCCATCCAGACGGCAAATTCAGGCTTTTTTTTTTTTGCTTTTTTTTCTTTCTTCCTGTGTTTTCTGTCAAGAAAGTAACTTTGACTTGCATCTTGACTCGCCCTGAGGAAAGGGACACAATCAAGTGGGCAGTCTTTAGTCTTGTTGACTCTGTGGAAAGGAAATAGATTATAATCTTTCCTCCAGGTATTTGTTGTGCTGAATTCCCTCAATGGGCTCTCAAGTATTTTATTATGCATTTCATGGGGCTCCTCAAGCTATAAGCTCCAAAGTGGGAGGGAGTTTCATTATCAAAGTTGTGATTAGTGCCATGTCCAAAATATGAAATAGTCAAGTTAATAATTTGTTTACATGTCTGAGACAAAGCAAATAGAGAGAGTCACTTCTTGTTGAGAAAACACGCTTTCTTGGCAGAGATTAACATAGATGTTTCCAGCAGAATCTTCTCTCTTTTGAGTCTGTCTAGTGTAGGAAGAGAAGTGTTAGCTTCCCAGTTCAGTTTGAGATTTGACAATGCCCAAGGGAAGGGATGCGTCAGTTTTAAGGAATCCCCCACGCCCCACAAAACTTGGAAATTTTACATTTATAACATCATGTCTGCCTTGAGGAGGCAAAATGTTGTTATCAGTATTAACCTTTAGCTAGTTCTGTGTATTATTTTCAGATGGGCATATTTAACTCAAAAACCAGCCTGACTACCACTCTGCATCAATTCTCAACAATTTATGGACATTTAAGCATTTAAGTATCACCTTATGTATAAATAAGCAAGGTACAATCACAGTTTGAAGAGATCTGAGGATCTTTAACTGGTATTAATAGCTGTACCTTCTTTGACTTGTTTTTCAATGCAGTTTTAAAGGCAGGCATAAGGATTTGGGACAGTTTTGTTGACACAGCCCATTCAGACCTTCTCTTCCTGGAAAATATCCACAGACTGAGCAAGCTTTGTGAACCTTGTCATTAAACACTTTATGCCTCCTCCCAGTTGCACAAATGTCGCTTGGTTGTATTGGATGTTCTGTCCTTGCGATTCAGACATCAATTTCTTCCACATTTATCACGATTTATATTTTTTCCTCTTTTTGTATGGCGTAGGAAAATCAAACTAGTGTATTTGGGATCCAAAGTAGCCATGGGATAACGGATATTGCCACAGCTACAGTCACAGGCATTTGCTTTTCATACTTTCTGAAATGGATTCTGAGCACAGAAGTGAGAGCTCAGTCTGTCCCCCTGTTATTCAGTATGTTGTGTTGCCGCCGCCTTGTCCTTCATGTCCTGTGAGTACTTGTCTTGAAGTCCTGGCCTGCAGAGGCACGTGCTGAGCTGCACCCTCCCACTGCATGTTTTAATTTCTCCCTGGTGCAAAGCAGGCCCAGGGAAGTGGCAGGCAAAGCAGTGACACAAAGTCCCAGTCAGGACTCAGATGGAATCTTTACAAAATTGCAGTGCTCCTGTTCTGTGAAGGCAATGCTTTTCCAATGCTGGATTGAGCACCCAGAAGAACTGAGCTAATGGAAAAAAAAAGAATAGCTTTACCTCCTCTTCTGTCCTTCAAAAGCCACTGGATTCTGAGTGGTACAGGCATTGTAGTCTTGCAGATGTTAAAAGTAATTTTGAAAGTAAGGAGGAGAGCAGCATAGATGTTACTTGATTTTGGAGGAACATGTTCTCAGCATTTCTAGATGTAGAAAATTCCTTGAAAAATCCCAGCAGATTAATATTTTCCTGTCTGGTGAATCTGGCACAGAAACTAAGATCTGGGAATTAGGATCAGTTTTAAAATTTTACAGATCATGAGAAATCAAACTAGAGGAATGTCACTAATTCATTTCATGAGGTGTTCATCTCTGCACTGCCAGGAGAATAACTGCTATATTTAACTGAGCAGCAGCTCTTCAGCCAAAAACAGCGGATAGTCCCAACTCATTAGTTAGCTAAGCTTCATTTCTCCCTCCCACTCTCTTCTATTATATCTCTGGTAGCGCAAAGCCCATTGTAAAATTGAAAGTTGCCTTTCATATGCTGAGGCTGCACTGAAGGAGTAGCATTAAATGTTTTTCACACATTTTACTTTTGTCACTCAGATGTATTTAAAGGATAGGTAATTTCCATCCCCACCGGCCCCTGCTGCTTTAATCCAATTATTTCTTTAAATGTGCTAATAGGCTCAGATTTCCAGTTTACAGAATGCATTTTCAGCCTGAAGTGAAGTGCTGTTCAAGAGGCAACACAAATTTCAAGAATGAAAATGAGGCTATGCTTTACTTGAACTGCATTGTGCTGGTAAATTCATATCTGACTGCAGCAGGGGGCTCTGACTGTGAGGGCTGGCTGTGTTTAACACACCACCAGCATTCAGAAGGTGCAAACAAGCACGTCTGCTTCTGAGTGCCATGCTTGCCATTCAGTTTCTGTGTATGTAATCCATTCATCTCTTTCACGTCTTTGCTGTGATTTTCAATGCAATGTGGCCTTTCCTTAGCAGCTTCACTTTATCACTTGAAGAACCAGAACCTTAAAGAAACCATGTGAAAATTTGTGTAAAGAGATGACTTCATAAACTAACCTGGCAGTACTTCTGTACATGAGCAGCCTTGCTGAACTCAAAGTGAGTTGTGGACATCCCAAAGGATGGAAAAGCTGTGGGCTTGTAAGCAGCAAGGTTGACTAGAACTGAGACTTACAGGTAAGGGATCCCTTTTTCCAGCACCATTTCCGAGCCATTTTGAGGTGGTATCGTAAGCACACTGAAAAATTGTGAGTTGCAAAATTTTGCAATAGCTGTTCACCTTTGCAGACTAATGGAGAAAATCTGTTTTATGACAAGGTGGAAGAAAACAAATCCGGCCAGTGGATGAGGGGAAGACTGGTGCTTATCATAGAAGTCATATCAGTTAAGGAGCTGCTTAGGTTGCACCCTCAGAAAGTCTGTCCTGAATGTCCCAAGTAAGTAGAATCGTAGAACCATTTAGGTTGGAAAGGACCCTTAAGATCTTCCAGTCCAACCATTAGCCTAATACTACCAAGTCCACCACAGAAAACAAGATCTTAGATATATACATTCTGTTGAAAAAGTTTTTGGAATCAGGAACTTCGGTGAGTGGTGAGGACCAATGTAGAAACATAGGTTTCATTCCAAAGATGCATCCTAAGCAGTGGACTTTGGTGTGCTTAAGCCAAGACATATCCATTGAAGTGCACGTACTGTTGCCAGGATGAAATCCTTGTTTGAGTAAAATGATATTTCACTTACTCGCTGAGTTTAGAGAAACATGTGAAGAAAGTGGGAGCAGGGTGACTATCTGCTAAGAAGAGACTGGTAGACTTGAGCTTGAGCTTCCCCCTCCTTTCCTTTTCTTGTTCTATACCAGTGCATCTGACGCTATTCATGTTAAATGTTCTCAGACTATGTGGCCGCTTCTTACCAAAATATGTTATGCATGTAGATATGTATGGTATATGTAGGTATCTCACCTACCAAAATTTTTTGCTATTTTTGATAGCAGTGCTTCATGTGCAGATATTCACACCCAAGGAATTCTAGTTGCATTTGGTGTTGTAAAGTCAGAGGAACCCCAGCTTTTCACAGACTTGGATTTCATTTATTGATGTTAAAGAGCAATTATTTGCCACAATCTCTTTTTTCTTTTATCTGTACCTATGCACTGTATTTCCTTTTCGGTGTGTGTCCTTCACAACTTTGCCACCTTTGCTGATCCTAGCATAGAAGTACTTTTGCTGTTTGCTGTTTCTTTCCAGCAGATACACTAGCATGGTTTCTTTGGCTTAGTACTTTACAGGTCTGAATCCTGGTCTTGGAATTTCAGGCACCTAAAGGCTTTAATTCCCTTCTTCCGTCTCATTTGTATCCACCTAAAACAGGGCATGATCAAACTCCACCTATTTCCCTCTCACTTTCTGACTCACTGGTATATATTTATACCTGAGTTTCTCAGTAGATTTAAAATAACAGCTTTTATTTATGGACATCCCGTCCTTACCTTTTTTTTTTTTTCCAAAATGATGCAATAGTTAAGTATTGGCAGTTTTAGCATTTCCCTTGTATGAAGGTTCCTTCAGTTTTGTTTGTATCTTCTAGGCACCAGCATACATGCATTGTACAGATCCATTTAGTTTTCAGGGCAAATTAATTTACCCTGATAATGAGATGTCACATAAACCTGAAGTACAAACCCTTAATTTCTGGTAACTATATGCATATAGGCATATATGCCTGTATTTGTACACTCCTAATGAGCTATCATTTGCTAGCCAAGATGTTTTATTCTTTATTTCAGAAACATTATTGTTGTTTTACCCTGGAGTAAGTAAGTGCTGTTTATGTCCCTGTAAATCTTCTACTGGTCACAGTCCACAAAAGTGCTTGTTTATGGTCCACAAAATTTGGATCACTTTCTCTCGTCTTTTCTCTTGCTAAGTATGTCTGCCCAGACTAATTTAAACTTGCAGAGGATCATCAAGTGAACCGCATTTACCAATATGACTGTCCCCATGGGGAAATCTGGTAAATGTTGCAATGCCTCAAGAAATGCTGAACAAACTACTCACTAAGCAACATCTTCAGGGTCTGTGCTGCTTACTTCGGGCACATTTGCTCAATGATTCCACAAAAACGTGGTCTGGTGCTTTGGTTGTCATAGGTCTCTGAGCCTTTGGGCTTTATGACAATTTTGATCCAGTTCATAGGAGGTGGAAGAACAACACTACTGGTGACTGGCCAGGTCTGAGCCACAGCTCTGCAGCAGGAGTGGAGCCCAGCATTCCCTGGGGAAAGGAGGCAGAGGTCTCTGAGAGTGGTTGTGTCCATTGCGGTGCAGAGGAGCAGGGGACAGCTGCTGAAGTCAAATATCATCTCTGCTTGGGCTCACATCTACGAGTGTTTTTCCATCCGGGGACTATTTCCTCTCTGCAAAAGATGTCCTACATATCATATTTATAAATGTGTGTAAACACAATATGTGTATCAGTAGAGGGAGAGAGAGACATAAATATATACATATGTGTGTGCGTCTATATATGTAAATATATGTATGTATAATACACACAAAACTTAAGTATACATTAACCAAGATAAGCTGTGTTTGCCAGTGCTTTAATCTCAGTGGGAGACTGTTATTGCTGGAGTCAGACTCTTGAGCACCAGCTGAGGGTAGGAAACGAGATTCTGGCATGCAGGGTGTGGGAGGAATCTCTCTTTGTCTATTCCCCCTTATTTTGTTTCAGAGTACATACACAAATAACATTCACATGTGGCCACGAGTGATGTAATGCATGCAACTGACTCCAAAAGAAGCTTCTCTTGTAAGCATAGCCCCTTCAGAGCATGTATCACTTTATACTGCTATTAAATAATATGTTGCCACGCCACAAGGTAATATGAATCATTTCAGAATGTTTTTTTTTTCTGTGAGAAGTTGGAAACCTATTCGTATCTTTATCATCCTATTAGTTTGTGTAGACAGAAGAGGCTACCTCTGTATGTGGCTGTACATGTGCATATAGACAGAGAGGCATGAGACAGATTTCTTCTGGCTTGCCAGATTTTTGTGTTTTAATCTGTTTTCATTGCCTTTGCCTTTTACTTAGAATACCAGAAGTCTGTGGCACATAGATGCTGCTGTCTGTAGCTTGATCATCAGGTTAATGCTGTGATTTCCTGTCTCAGGAGTCTGTGGCTGCAGGGCACAGAAAGCACTGTAAAGCCTGTTTTCTTGCAAACATGTTTGTGCTCCAGCACAATCCACACAGCACAGACCCATTTCCAGTTGTTTAAATTAATTACAACAAAGGCAAAATTTGCCTAAATTGCTAATGTACTGGGTAGGAAACAGAATAACAGAAAATTGCAAATTTCTTCAGGCATCAGGGGAAATATGAAGCTGGTGTTTGGAAAGTAATCACAAAACTGCAGCATCTATTATTAAAAAAAAAATTTAAAATAGAGTCACATAAGTTTTGTTCACATTGGCTCAAGAAACAATTGTTCATATCTCCCCTCTGGCTCACGGAGGGTCACTGGGAGAAGGTTCTGTATGAAGTGCAACTGTATTGAAGAAAACAGTTACATCAGTGTGAAACAGGGTATGTGAAATCAGATTCAGAGCCAGCATGAAAACCTTCCTAGCAAGGGCCGTTTTCACACACATGGAAGGTATTAGCACAATCCCTCCCCAGATAGCACAGATAGTGTCAGGAAAAAAAACTGGCTTTCCTGGATCAAGTATAGATTGCCAGGGCTTAAATTGCATGATAATGAGCCTGTATTACTGCTATTTATTTTAAGTACCAGCAACATATTTGGCACCATACAAGGCAAAAATAAATAATGTCTTCATCCTAAAGAACCTGTGGTGTGAAAGCAGACAAAGGTAACATGACATATGAAGGGGCATATGGGAGATGTTGTAGTCAAATATAAATTATTTTCCTTAAGGTTAGAATGACAATCTGTGTGCATAAATTCTCTATGGCCACAGATAGGCCTCGTCTCCCAGTAATCTAATTCTGTAATACATTCTAATCAGTTTGAAAATAGAAATTCAGTACTTTAACTCAAACACACACCCACACCCCCCTAAATTTGAAAGGGGCTGGATGTCAGAAGGAACCTTAAAAGACCCTGCCTCAGACTGATCAACCTAAGGAAAAAATCCAACTCACTTCTCTAATTTCTTTTCTATGACTTTAAACAAGTCAAATAACAGGTCTCCATTACCTCTAATTTCCAATTAATTAAATAATTATAAAGAGTACTGGAAACTGTAAAACCCCAAGGATCCTTGTGACATTTTGCTGCTAGAAATCAGCTTTTGCTTGGATTTTCCTCTTTTTCCTTTGCAGTGTACACTTTCTAATTGCTGCAGGTAGAGTTCAAGGTGATCTTTAACATGGAACCAGTCTTATTATTTCCATTTGGATTGCAGTTTTAAAATGAAAGCTAGCGCTACAGGGCCCTGTGAACTTCTCTGTCAGGTGAACCCTGTCATTATCTGCAATGGGAATGGGAAGAGATCTTCAACACTCAACACATTATTTTCTCATTTTCTTAGGAGAGTGTCTCGTGTATAGCAGGCAGGATATATACGTATACCTGTTACGAGAGCAAAGAGAGACAGTTGTTTGAAAGGAAGTGATGGTGGCAAGAGAGGATCTGTGAAGCCTGTTGGTGTGCTGCTCTGGAAGATGGGGTGCGTGAACGGTGCCTGTACCTCCTTGGGCTTGGCTGGGAGCCACATCCACCGGGCCGTTCCCAAGAATCACACCCTGGTGTCAATTGTCTGCATAAAAAGGATAGTTGTGGGCAAGAGCTCGGCCTTTGTACTATTTTGTTGACTTAGCTTTCTACCCTGCATAGGAATGTTCTCCATCCAGAGAAAATAAATCCTGTCTCTTGGCTAGATTCTGTTTTTTTGATTGACTAAGTGGTATCCTGACTCATTTGTGATTAGGGGAGGGTGTAGGTTGGAAGAGGATTTACTGAAGAAGTTGTATTATCTTAAAATAGATCTATACAAAGAAGTATTTGAGCAATTACTCTGCCTTTGTGTAGAGTATCAACCTATAAACAAGTTTCAAATGGGGCTTTACGAAAGTTTCTCCAATATTTTCAGAGTGATGGGACAGGCAGCATATTTGTTGAATCTGAACAGCATTAGATGAGATTATCTTAACATTCAAGGACAGAAAGCTACCTGATAGCAAGGTGGGAGGAAAAGCTCAGAGTTCAAAGTGATCTTGACTATTGGAGAAGTAGTCTGACATGAATAGGGTATGACTCAATGAGAACACATGCAGAGTACTGTACTTAAGGAGGAGATTCCAAATCTGCCATATGGGATGAAAAACAAGAGATATAAAGTCATTTTCCACAAAGTAGTTTAGAGAGATCATAAGGGAATCACCATCTAAAACTTGTTGGTGTTGTCAGAGCATTGTGGAAAAGCAGGTATCCTACTGAATCTGATGAACAGGAACATTGTGTCTAGAACACGAAGTGTTTCTTCTAACTCAGTGCTGGCAAGGCACAGGATGGTGTCTGGTTTTGCAACAACAGGATGGTGTCTGGTTTTGCACACCACATTGCAGAAGAGTGTAGGTTTTGACACAGGGAAAAGCAACAAAACCAACTGAAAGTTTAGAAGACATAGGTTTTAAAGAAAGGTGTGGTTAGTGATATGTTTAGTACAGAGAGGAAGCATGATAAGTCTTTCAATAGGTAGAAGGATGCTACAAGGGGGAAGGGAGTGGCCTATTCTCTGTATTGATTAAATGGGACAAAAAATAAAAGCCTAAATTGCAGAAAAAATGGTATAAATTAGATATTAAAAAAGTGTTGCCCACCACAAGGTTGACTGGGAAACAAAGGGAATTGAACGCAGTTTTCCCATGTCTTTTAATGTATGTTGTAACTGTTCAGCTGTTGCACAAAATCTGGCTATCATCTCTTGTGCCCACAGCACCTGCTATGTGCTGGTTTCAAGTTGGGCAGCTTTTGCCCACAGTGTGTATAAGCCATAGGGCATAAGGGTCTTTGTTAAAGTTCAGGCATTTACCTGTCTTGAAATGGAGTTTCATTGCGGACTGGATGTGTTCCAGCCCACAGAATTGCAACTGGGCTCATACACATCTGCGGCGGCCCAGATTAATTTAGAACTCTGGAAAACAGACATCCTGAATCACTGCTTAAGGTATTACTGCCTACAACAAACAGTCTCAATCTTGTCTTCAACAGAGGCAGCAAAGTACCCAAACAGTGAGGTATTCATAAAGCCGTACTGTTACTTAATAATTTTATGCCTCTGAATTGCCTGGGAGAGGTCACCAGAAAATGAGATAAATAGGCAGTACGGCAAGACAGAGTCATAAGTAATAACACATTTGTGCACAAACTGTTAACTTTGCACTTCTTTTCGTATATTGGGAAGATCTGAATCAACAACTTCTGCTTTTTGAAGTCATTTGTGTTACTGTAGTATTTTTTTTTGTCATAACATATTCTAGATTAATACTAACTAAGTTACTGAGGTATCACTAGAACTTTAGAGGAAATAGATTTATAAGTAAAATAAGAAAAAGTAGTCTAGTTTGGAAAATGTAAATGTGTTCCCCAAATATGACAGACTCTAGGCCAGTTAAGGTGAACTATTTCCACCCATTCTCCCCACCCTTTTTTTTTCCCTTAAGAAAGATAGAAAATGAATTAAGAAGCACAAAGCTCTTAGGCACTTTAGATTAAAGCTAAAACATAGTAATGATAGCTTGATGATTGAATGACATCTGCCAAACTTCCTCAGGGACTTCAGTAATATGAGGGTAATAGATCATTAGAAGTGTTGAACGCTGTGTCTGACATGTTTAAATTTATGTATCACATTCCTGCAAAATAATAACTAGTAATGGGTTAAAAGCTTTGGAGGGATGTGGGATATGCATGCAAAGCCACAGAATAGGTGATAGTCTGAACTAGTGGTACCAGTTAAGTAACCCAAGATTGCCTGACTGGTATATGTTAAATATGTTAAAAGGGAACTTAATTACAGCAACCTTAAAAACATTTCCTTTGCAATTCCTTTCTAGAATGCGAAAGTGGTTTAGGCAAATGTATTTCAGTTCAGCTACTGATGGGGGTTAGGATCCATTATCCATAATCACTGCTCAGTTTAGTTGATGGCTATCCATGAACTACTTTAAATCCATCAGTTTGGGTCACGTCTTTAGATCTGTGCAGTCAAAAATTATATAATAGTTTGGTTAGTTTGTCAGCTGTAAGAAAATCCATAGTCTTGGCACTGGGTGCTAAGAATGTTACAATTCATCCTCTGAGTTCTTTGAAGGAGAAGACACCTCAAAGGAAAATACAGCTTTGTGTCCAATAAGGTGACCACCTTGCCTTTAGGTGCAGCAGATCTCTGCAGAAGCAGTTCTGACTGCTCTTGGGGAATCCCAAGTTAAACAGAAACATCCCTTGTTCAAAACACGGAAGAGAAGCTCTTGCAGTTTTCCCTTACTAAACTGGGAAAACCAACTATGAAGTTATGAGTACCTTGTAGAGCAAGGCTTAAAATAAGCCAAATAGCAGAGATCTGCAGAGTAACCCAGCTGACATATATGTCATAGTTTGTGGAAAGGTACATAAATGAATATCTGCACTGGGCTGTTGATTTTTTTGATGAACTGTTTTAAAATGTAGTTCATACTTGACACAGGGGGTGATGGACTTGAAATATGAGCACCACAGCCAAAAGAAGTCAGATAAATGCAATCATTTACATTAAGGTGAGGCTCAGGTGCAGCGTGTTGTTCATGACCTTGCATTGTATTGTCACGTACTGCTAATGTAACAATGGCCAATGGCCCTGAAGTATCACAGAGCTGATCCAAGGATCTGGCTGTAGTTTTGGTAGATTGGTGATAGGTGGACCCTGATCTGTTCTGCCCTGAAGAATCCCTTTCCTCTCCTCCCCAAACCTATTAAATCCCCTCTTTCCTTCTTGTGACAGGCCTGCATGCTGCTATTTCTGGGTCACTGTCAAGGGCTCTTGTATGTCATACCTGAGCCACAGTCACAGCTCTGCCATACATCTCTTGCTGGGAGGAAACAGCAGCAGCTCAGACTGCTTGTCCTGGGTTGTGGGTTTTTCCTGGGAATGCCGCTTGCTTTGGACTCTTGGCTCACTAGCAAAGCTCAAGAGCCTTTATGAATCCCAAAATTTCTGCTCTTCATGAAGTGGAAGGGTGGATATTACCTAGACTCGTGCTCATATTTCATGTGAAGTCTGTGGTATGAACCCTCCTCAGGTTACTTTTTGGCCATGGAGCTACACAGTAATAACAGATGATGCTGTACATTGCTCTACCAAATGTAGCAAAACTTTGAGTTTTCTTTCTGTCAGACTGCTTTCATAGTGTAGTGTCATGTAACTTCTCTTCATTTAACATCTAATGGTCATAAAGTATATGTGAGTTAGCTTTTTACTGTGACTTTGATCAGTGACAGCAGTCATTATACTGGAAAATAATACTGAGAGACAGAGGACAGAAAGAGAAATAATGATGCTTTTGAGAAAATAAGGATTGCTGGAATAATACAGACATAGTTGCTACTCCTCATACTTGAAATACGGTGATTAGCTTCAGCTAATTAGCTTCAGCTGGTGACCAGCTCTGAGACCCTGAGATTAACTAGTTAGGTGGGTCACTGTTCATTTGAATGGGATTTTTACTTTTAAAAGACTCTTGAGACACATGGATTCTTATTGAAGTCCTTTTTTATTTTCTCTTTATTCTCCTTGCTCTTTCTTCCTTTTTTTCTTTCTTCTTCTTGTTTTCTGTTTTTCCTCCTTTTCCTTATTCGTATGAATTTATGACAGAGCTCAGTGATGGCCTGGTTCTCCTTGCTTGTCCTCACCCTGGTCTGTGTGCTCTGGGAGTCATGCACACCACTGGCAGCAGTCGCCACCCGACTGTGTAATTGTGGCCTCGGAGCAGGGAGCGGCAGGCGGCTGCATACCATGGGGTAGCTGTCTGGCAAGAGGCCTCCTCCTGCTTCACTCAGACGTGTCAGGACAGCAGCTTGAAATACTTTGTGAAAATACAAAGTGAAATGAAAAGCTTCTCCCACTGCTATCCAGAGGCTGTGGGAGAGATGTCTCCAGAAGGTTAGGAAAAAGCTTTTTACTGAAAGAGCCATAAAGTTCTGGAATTGTCTGCCCAGGGAGGTGGTGGAGTCACCATCCCTGGATGTGTTTAAAAAACAATTGGATGTGGCATTCAGTGCCATGGTTTAGTTGAGGTGGTGTTAGGGCACGGGTTGGACTGAGTGATCTTGGAGGTCTCTTCCAACTTGGTGATTCTGTGATACCAGGAATTACTCCGGTACTGTTCAAAAGTTCAAGGGGCACAGGCATGCTCCATTTGCAGCTGTGTGGGTATTCCAGAGATCCGCATCCTAAAATGAAGGAAAAATAATATCTCAGTAGGTTTTCTACCATACTGAAAGCCAACAAGGAAGTTAGGAAAGCCAAGTGAAGAAGGAAGAGGGATTTTCTTCTTCCTGACTGTTTTGTCAAAAAATCCTATTGCTGTATGACAGCAGTCAAAGGCTTTTTGTAAAGGTGAATGAAAGCCTCTATGTACCTAAAGCAGTGGAACAAGAATTCACGAGATAACATTTTTAACATAGATAATCATTGTTCCAACAGAGACTGAGTTGCCCATGCATGACATGAGCTGAGCATCTCCAGAGACAATCATGGGAATTGTTGAATTCTCCTTTCTTTCCTTCACATAAAAAAGTCACCAAAGCCAAAAATACCTCATTGCACAAAAAAAAAAAAAAAAAAAAGAGAGAGCAGAATTTAGCATCTGTTGTAGAAACAGAAAACTGAAAATATGACTTCCATATTCTTATATAGCAGTGGCTTTCTTGTTCAAGTGTAAAGTTCTTATTTAACTCCTTTTTTTCCAGGCTAGTTTTTATTTATTAAATACTATTAAGTTAATTACCAGGATACACATTTCTTTTTTGCCTTCTTCTTTTAAATTGAAAATAAAGCTATTATATATTTCCCTGGTATTTTCCATTTCACTCCTTCTGAGCTGAGAGGTAGAAAGTCATTCCCATCCTTGAGTTCAGAAAGCAATGTGTAGCATCATCTCAGGGTATGAAATCACTGGATGGAAGAGTAAGTGTTTACATTCTCAAATGAAAAGGGATATTTTCAATAATATTCATTCATTCAGCCCTGATTAAAGTTACTGAGATTTTGTTTAATGTTTATTAAATGAGAGTAGAGTTATTTAAAAGTGTAATTCTTTTGCAAATCTCTGTTACAGAGCATACCTGCTGATTTAAGGGCATCCTGCTGAAGGTTTGCATTTCTAAACCTCATATGAATTTGAGGCATGGCTAGTGGGATGTCAGATGAATGAAAATTTTAGCTTATGTTGATATCTGGCAAGAGACAGGATTCTATCTGCATATTTTAGGACTAATGAGAAGTTGTGTATTTTCTTTCAGCCAGCTCTCTGAGAAGTCCATGGATAAGAAGAACTTTTCACAGCATTAAAAATAGTGCTGTATAAAAATTTAGTCAGCAACCTCTTTTGGAGGCAATACATGAGATTATAAATAAAATGAAAAGGTTAATTTAAAATGGGGAAGCAGGTTCATAGTATATGAAGGAAGCTATGAAACAGGTTAGATGCTTTCTCTAGAAGGAGGACAAGTATTATGCTTTTAGCCTCATTTATGTATTCTTCGTGTGCCACAAAATATTGTAGTCATGTCTGCTTTCTTTTGAGGTTTGGACATATTTAGTCATAACAGCAGTTGTGGCTTGCTTGAGAATCTTGCTGAGAATCTGTCTACTGAGTGTTTTACTTCTCTGTCTCATTAACCCCAGGACAATTCCTTGTAGCATAAACTTTTGGTTCAGTTTTGGTGATGTATTTGCAGTTTCTCACTTTGAGCAGAAATTACCGTGTCACCATTTTGACTGTAGTGATTTAGGGATCTGTTTGATGTTGTAAAGCCTGAAAAAATTCCCAGAGGTATATTGAACACAGGGAGCTGTTCACACATACATACCAAATCTGGGGAAGTTGTATCAGTAGGTCTTACCTATGTAAATGAAGAGATGTGTGTTCTTCTAGTCCAGTTTCCAGCTCTGAGACACACCATGAAAGTGCCTTTTCCATCTCCTGTGTAGCTTTGTGAACACTCTCTTACTTTCCAACTCCAAAGTGATTGCTTCAGGAGAGATGTCTCTCTTAATTCCTCTACCCTGGCTTCTTTTTTCAAAGAAAGAAGCTGCTAAACACTGCACACTTGAGACTGTGTGTACATAGAGAGAGGAGGAACAGCTCCTTCTCACTTAAATACTTAAATGCCACTTACACTTTTGAAATTGCAAGGGCTCAAAAAAGTTTGGGACTGGCCACCTTCACAAGGATGAATTTCATCCACACAGATCTCTAGCAATTCAGGAGTTAAATTCTGTGCTTTCCCAGGGAGTAGAAATTCCTCCTCCCTCATGTCTAATTGAAGGGTACATATCTACGATCTATTTTGAACAGATTTTGCATTTGCTGCGCCCAATGTAATATGTCAGATTAAAGCCTAATTGATATTAATTGTCAGTTTGACAGGTATTTACGTAATACACCTGTGATTTGTCCATGCTGCAACATCAAAGAACAATGTAGTCCATTGTCAATCTTGTAATTTTTTTTTCCTCTTGAAGACCAGATCATTGTTGAAGAGTAAATATGAGGTATCTTTCAGGCGGTTTGCATTGGCATGTTTCCTCCCCAGTTGTGATCTGACTAACAATAGAACAAACCTATGCTGATTTTGTAATATCAGTTCCAAAATGATCAGGAATCACTTTGAAGCACATGTTTTCTGATAAGCAAGTTCCAAAAACAAACCTATGCTGGTTTTGTAATATCAATTCCAAAATGATCAGGAATCACTTTGAAGCACATGTTTTCTGATAAGCAAGTTCCAAATTCTCATCATCCTGCTATGAAACGGTCCTCTTACATTTTGTAGCATGTAGATTCTGACTCATCTTTGCATTATGCTCTTCAGTTTTATCTTGATGTAAACCCCATTGACTTAATTACACTGGCATAAAGATGGAATGGAGAAATGGTCGACCACGCCCATTAACAAGTCCATCGTGAAAATGTGGGAGTTGTTCTTTTGTCTTCAGGGAAATTTTGCCAGAATGGGGTGTCTCTTCTAGACAGATTCTGCTATTTTTAGCAACTTGCAAGAAAACTGAGGTGTATTCTCCGAATCATACCATGGTACAAAAAGGAGATATGCATCAGAAGGCTGTAACTAGAAATGGGAAATTACAAAGTAGGAACTTGATGTCTTTGATAAGGCAGGGCATGGTGCTTCAACCAAAGACAGTATTGAATATAATTCTGGCATTATGTTTATTTTTAGCCAGTGTGCAGCATATGCAGTGTACAGTTACCTAAAGAAGAGATGAGGAACAGAGAAAATAAGTCAGGATGGTAATTTAGGGCCACACTAAAATACAATGGAGGAAATGAAAAAATAAATGTTATTTACACATCAAAATGCTAAGGGAAGCTACAGTCCCTGTACTACAAAGGACATGAGATCTTGAGGCTTCAGAAAGATTTGGATTGTGGTGTCCCTGAAACAAGGACTGCAGCATGAATTCAGAAAGAAAGTGCAGCAGAGGATACGAGTTTGCCTCACCAGCCATGGCATCCTTGAAGGCTGTTTGGGTTGGTTGTTTTCTCTGAGACATGTAACATGATTCTCCAAACCCCAAGTTATGTCTAGCAGGCAGGATTTAACTTTTAACTGGCATGATTTCAGTTATATCAACAAAAGATCTCGGTCTCCTGCCACAAACAAACAACTCTAAATTAACTGGCCTGAATAATTGAGCAAGGGGTTGTTTGTTTGTTTACTTCAATTACTGTTTGTGGTAGCAGTGGGTGGAAATGAAATCTTGCCACTGCTTTCTAACGTCTGTCAGATTTGGAACTTTGTTCCTCTCTGAACCTTTGCAATTCTTCATGATATTTTTCCACTCCTACTTGCATCTCTCTTTATTTTTCATTCCTGAGATTCTAATATGTTACACTGGGCGTTGTAGTACTCTTGATCCAAGAACACTATTGTCTTTCCAAATCTGTGAGACCAGGGGTTTTTCTTCCTAGTTCTTCCTTTATTTATTAATTATTTTTCCTACGTTTTTGAATCCTTTATATTTCTCAGAATGATTTTTTTTCAGGCAATGTCTTTTCATTTTATTGTATTCCAGCCTTCTGAACTCTGTAACATTATTGTCATGTCTGGTGCACTGGTTTTGTTTCTTAAGATGTCCTTTGTTTAAAAGTCCCCTGCTTTTCTTGATGCACTACATTTGCATGTACAGTTGTAAATACAACTGTCTTTTATTTTAAATGTCATTGTCACCATTCAAAAACTGTTATATAAAATGTCATAAAAGCCTGGCTTTTCTTCAGTTTATCTTGCCATGCAACTCTTCCAGGGTTTACTGTTTACTCCCGTGGTATCAGAGTGAAGTATTTGTTCTTTTGCTTTGCCCTCTCACTTTGCATAATCTAGTGATTCCTTTGCTTTGTATTTTTAATTCCTGCACTATTTCTGTGAGCTCTCCAGCCTACTCTGCTCCATGCTCCTGTGCCTATTTTACCCTACAAGTTCAATATGCTTTTCCGTATTCTGCTTGTTGCTGAACTGATGGAAACACAGTCTTTCCACCTTCTTCCTCATTCCTAAGTAATAAATGCAGCCCTAGTTTACATACATAACAACTGAGCTTTGAGCCTCTGTTCCACTTTCCATTCTTAATTTGGTTTCTGTGACCTAGTATTTGTCCCATCTCAGCCATCACCTCACAGCTCTGGAGCTGAGTCACGGTCCAGCTCGACTCTGGAGTGTTCAGTATTGGTGCTGAGCTTGTATTTTGGATGCTGTTTCATTGGTTCAGTGCAGGAATCTGAACTTCAGAGCTGGAAGTATTTCTGCAGGACCCACAGTCCCGAAGGAGTTAGGGAGCCTGTAAAATACATGCCTGGTTGATACCTATGGTTCAGAGATGCTCTCTGACCCTGCCTCATCCAAGGCTCGTGCTGTATGTTTAACAGTTGGCACTGCATGTGTGCCTGTGTATCTGAGGAGGCAGAAACAGACTGTTGAACACTGTTTCATCGACTCTTGTGGGCCGAAAGTGTGAATAACCTGTGTTTAATATGGTTGTCTAGGCTGTTTACATTGGCTTTTTGAACCACAGCCAAATTAAATTTCTGAGGAGGCTGCTATTGCTTTCTAAAGATGTAACCCCCTATATTTGTTCATCAGGTCAAAGTTATTTACTAATCATTACCTGTGTTTGGCAGAAGAACAGCAAATAAAAGAGGCGCTTTGTGTTTTACATGGTCTTGGTAAATGTGTATTAAAATACAACATCCTTTTATTTGAACAATATTCATAAGAGAGAATATTAATTATTATTAATGTTAGAATATTACTGTTTTGCTCTATGCCTCAGGAGATGACAGTCTCTGTGGTAACATTAATTAACGTGTAGCTTGGCTGTGTAGGCAGAAAGCAAACAATCTCCTAGCAGGTTATTCAACATTAGCATACAGCCTTCCCTCTCGTACAGCACTTTCAAAGCGATTCTCATCCACTGTGCTGCAACCTTGCACTAACCTTATGTTAACAAATTTATAACTTGGAAATTATTCTGCTGACATCAATGGTGTTACACCATGCAAAACCTGTTTAAAATTAGGTCCAAGGTATTTCAGTTTTAATTTTTAAAATGTGTTCTAAATAGTATTCACATGCTTCAGTAATTGATGGCTTGGGATTACTTTTCTGTTTCTAGTTCAAAATTAAGGTTTTGTAAAGGTTTTCAGTCTGGTTTTCCCCTCTCTTCTTTTTATACTTAAGTTGCTCCCTTAGGCAAAATCACTGATTTCCTATCTTCCCCTTACAGTATTATGAACCAACAAACAGAGCTATCTGCCAGTTAATTCTTGAATATAGATTCTTTCTAATGCAATCAGAGCATGCAGGAATCTCCTGCTTTACAAAACAGAAACTGCCTGTCTGTCTGTCTGTGTACACAGAGAAACAAAAATACACTAGAAAATACACCAGAAAAACATTTAAAAAACAGAAACCCTACATGAGTTAAAGGAACCTTATTAAGGTACAAAGTCAAGTATCTTGAAGCTTGGTAATGCAAGCATTACAAGATCTTAGTCTTTCAGGGATTACCTGCTTGCTTTGTCTAGCCAAAACCCAGAGCATGTGAGATGTTTCAGGGATGTTGGACTGTCCAGAAATTTAAGTTATCCATCCTTAGCAGGTGTGTGCTGGGTGTGTGCAAACTGACACATTTTTGTTTTTTCAAAGGCACATGAGTTGACCAGGCTGGGGTCAACTTTCACCAGAATGGCAGAACACATCCACATGGCAAAGCTGAAAAAACCTACTTGTTTTGAGTCACAGCTGTAAAATACAGGAGGACTAGAGCTTTCTAAACTGTCCATAGTTTTCTTTTGGCAGTAGCTGGGACATGATGGGGAAATAACACCCAAGAGAGATACCCAGGAGCCAGGGATGGAGCCTCCAGGTCATATTCTTCCTCTGTTCCACCCAGACTGGTACAAAAAGCAGCTGAGGGCAAGAGGGACCTCACCAACACACAAAGTCACAGGCTACAGCTTCTCAGCACTGTCCTGTGATGAAGAGAAAAAGGAGGTGCAGGTGGGGACACAAGCTCCAGGGCTGCTGGAATACCACTGGGAAGCCTTTTTTAAAGGCTGGATAAGGCCCTGGCAGCTCTGTAATGGGAGAAGGCTGAGCCCACCAGCAGCCCAAAACAAGAAATCATTTTTCCTGTGAGACATTTTCTTGGTAATCTCCTCAGTGACACGGTGGTTAGGAGCATCCTTATTGGTCTCCTATCAACTATTGCTGCTTAGAAGGAAGCCCTTGTTAGATAGTTCAAGTGAGCCAGTGGCCTAAAGTCATCTCAGGGGCATGTGTTCACTGGGAAGAGAGCCTCCTGGAAAGGAGTGAGCTTGTCTAAAATTTCCCCAACCCCCCCAGTGGTTCCGTGACAGCCAGGTAGCTGAGCCCAGTCAGCCTTGGGAACACGGGAGCCAGGAGGAGGAAGTGGATGGGAGGTTGGGGTGGCAGCTGGGGGCTCAGATAGCAACTGTTCGTGCAAATCCCACCTACATGGGTTGTGCGTGTTGCTGGTGTGAAGATACATTTTTAGAAAATGTCTAAGTAGCACCAGAGGCAGTGGTGTGACCTGTAGATGATTTCTCCACTTGTAATTATGGAATGTAGAAGAAAGGGGGGAAAAAAAAAGGAAGAAGCCATGGAAGAAACACCTCTATGACTAATTCAGCTCTTCTGCAGAGAAGCTTTCATTCCTTACAATGAAAAGGGAATTTCCTAATTTGGCTTATTTTTAAAAAGTTATTTCCAAGCTTGACATGACATTGATTTCTCCTTACCTGGATTTCAGATTGCTCTGAATATTTAAGTAGGCTGAGATTTTAATGAAAATCCTTCAAGAAGAACTCATTTTGCAGCTTCTAGTGCAACAGACCTTCTTGAGCCTACGATTACTAGTAATTTACCCATTGGTCAGGTGTTACCAGTAACAATATTCTTCTCTCTTCAGTTTCCATATGTTACTCCTGTTTTACAGCTGTAAAGTATCACAATTGCACTGGGATTTCCTTTTACAGAAAACTGGCTTTAGTATATCTCTTTTCACTTGTACGTGGTAATGGGATGACCAGTGTACTCTCTTGGTTGTTTTCAAAAGCCAAACAGAACCTGATGACGTGAAGTTTTAACTCCTACACTGGTGCCCTTACAAGCTCACACATTCCTTTGCAGTCACTTTTGGTGAAGGATAGCCACAGGACAGTCCTCAAAAGTCATGGCTGTATTTTACATAGTGTGATTATATGTCATGCCTTCAGTGGAAAAAAAAAAAAAGGTTTCTCAGTTTTTATTAAAACAGGCAAATCCCAAAGTCAAGGTAGAAGGAACATAGCATCATTCTGCTCATAAGCCAGTACCATGATTTTTGAAGGTTTGGGTTTGACAGCTGATCACCTTTGTATGTAGCCTGCAAAGGTCCGTTCTGATTTTTTGGGGTTTTCATGCATTGTGGGGAAGGTAGCCTGAACTTGTCCCACCCACTGATGGATCCTGCACAAGCATACTTCAGTATCCACCTTGATTTAGATGGATTAGTTTGAACAAGTCCTAATGAATCTCCTGAGATAATATCCCCTGAGGTAGGCAGGAAACCCTTTAAAATAAAAAGGTAGTGATGACTTTGCAACATTACACATAGCAAATTTATTTTCACGGGTAGTAGACGCATGAACAGGGGAAATGTTTTTGCCTTCATTCTACTAGGATTCCTGCACCTTGGTCCCTCCATGACATCAACAGCAGAGCTCCTGCCTGGAGAAGAAAATAGGAAATACAGAGTACTTATATTTTTCCAGTGAAAATACTTTCTCCCCCAAAAGACCACTTTGGTCTTCCTATTATAAAATGTAAACACTTTTTTATAGTTTGAGTATAACCACGCTTTAAACAGCTGCTACCTCTCACCTGTGCTGCAGCTCTGTTTCTGCAGTGAATTAAGCCCTCTCTTCACAGACTGCACATCAATTGCAATTTTTTAAGTGCTTTGGGATCCTTTGGGTTGAAAAGTATGATATAAATTTAAGATATTAAATCGTTAAGACGAATAAGAGCATTACCAGATGCTGATGCTCATGTTATAGCCATGCTGTTAACAGCAAGCTGGGAGATACTTACACTTCGTCTCTGTAGCAGGCATCACATCGCAAAACCCTTTTCATTAACTGCACATTAAAAGTCGTGAGGATGTTTAGCCCCAGCTAATCCCACTGTACAGCAGTCCAGAACTTGCCTGATCTTATAGCTAGGAATATTCTTCTAACCTCCCAATATACTGGCATTTTTAGCACGCTTATATCCCTCTGCTTTTATACCACTGTCCTTCACTTAAATAGTTCTTTCCTTTGATGATGCTGTAGCATCTTCCCCCAAGTGATGGTATAGCACGTAGCTGTTTCACCTCCCAAGTTTTTGTATGCTTGACTAAACAAACAAAATTTGTCCTTCTGTTGTTATAGGATGTTTCCACACCCCTTGACCATCCTTACAACTTTTCTCTTTATCTGCCCCAAATCCAGTTTGTTTTCTTTTAACAACACTACCAAGAGTAGTTTTTGAATACTACACAGTATTTGAAATAAAAGACACGTCAATTAGTGTCTCATACGCTAGCAGTAATGCTCCCCTACTTTGGCTGGAAACAGGTCATCCTACACATACTAAGATTATGTTTCCCTTCATGGTTGCATCACACTTCTGATTCACAGTCACCTGTGATGAACTCATACCTCCAGGTTCTTCTTTACACCAGTTGTTTCAGAATACAGTGAACCTTTTGTTTTCAGTCTCTAAGTGAATTATCTCAAACTTTTTCCTCTTGACTCTCAACTCCTCTATGGTGCCAGACTTCAAGCTGAGCCAGTTTTTTCTTTCTAACCTGAGTCTCCCTGTACTGATGTTCCTCAAATTTAAGTCATCACCCACCTTCTTTAGCTTGTTTGTAATATTTTTAACTTAATAGAAAGTGCCTGTAGTGATTCTTAAGGCTGATAGTGACAAATCCAACCAACAACTTCATGCCAGCCGAAGACTTCCCCTTTCCTGACCCATTGCCACCCCTTTATATATGTTATTATTCCTCTGCTGTACCTCATCTTCTCCAGCTTAGCTGTTACTGCAGTTACTAGAAGGATAAATCATAGAATCAAAATAGTTTAGGTTGGGAATGACATCTAAAATCACTGAGGCCAGGCATTAACCCATCACTGCCATGATGACCACTAAACCATATCCCTAAGTGCCATGTCTACTCAGTTTGTAACACATAGTAGTGGAGATAGTGACTCCACTACTTCCCTGGGCAGCTTGTTCCAATGCCTGACCACCCCTTTAGTGAAGACATTTTTCCTGATATCTGATCTAAACCTCCCCTTAGTGCAGGTTGAGGCCATTTTCTCTCACCATGTCACTTGTTGCCAGGGAGAAGAGACCAAACCCTGCTTTGCTACACCCTCCTTTCAGGTAGTTGTGGAGAACCGTAAGGTCTCCCCTGAGTCTCCTTTTCTCCAGGCTAAACAACCCGAGCACCCTGAGCCATTTCTCATAAGACTTGTGTTCCAGACCCTTTGCCAGCTCCATTTCCCTTCTCTGGACATGCTCCAGCACCTCAATGTCCTTCTGGCTTTGAGGGGCCCAGAACTGGACACAGGACTCAAGGTGTGGCCTCACCAGTGCTGAGCACAGGAGAACAATCACTGCCCTGCTCCTGCTGGCCACATTATTGCTGATCCAGGCCAGGATGGCACTTGGTCAAGGTCACCTGGGCACACTCCTGGCTCATGTTCAGCCAGCTGTCTGACAGCACTCCAAGGTCAGTTTCCCCTGATCAGCTTTCCAGCCGCTCTTCCCTCACCCTGTCCCACTGCATTGGGTTGTTGTGATCCAAGGGCAGGACTCGCCACTTACTGAACCTCATACAATTGGCCTTGGCCCATCAATCCAGTCTGTCTGTATCCCTCTGCAGTCTTCCTACCCCCCAACTGATAAACACTCATACCCAAGCTGGTGTCACCTGCAAACTGGATGAGGGTGCACTTGATCTCCTCCAGATCATAGATAAAGATGTTAAACAGGACTGGTCCAAAACACTCACCCCTGAGGACCACCACTTGTGACCAGCTGCCAGCTGGATTTAATTCCACACTCTGGGCTCAGCCATCCAGTCAGATTTTTACCTAGCATCCATCCAGTCCATGATTAGCCAAATCAGCCTGTATTGTTCCCTGTCATGCCACAGCCAGATCACTCTTACCAGCAAATGTAGGGTGAAAGCTACTCGGATGCTTCCATATTGTGCCATAAGCTATGAGAGGGAAGTACCTTTTGTAATGACAGGGCATGGCTAGGTAAATCAACATTAGTTTAGAAAGTTTGCAGTAAATAGTTGACACCTTTTTTTTCTTTTTTTCCTCTCTGAATTCATAGTCCAGGTCACTGGGTTTGTTCTATCTCATCTGATCTCAAAAGGAGAGAAACAGAGATGCTTTCTGCAAGGCAAGCAATTTGTGCAAGTCTTCTTTTAATGTTGAGTTTAAGTTTTGTCATTTAAATGTGTACTTTACTTATTTGCAAAAAAGGACCCTGCTTTAATTTGAACATAAAAGAACTCTGCATTATGTTCTAGATTGCTTTCTGCATCTGTATTATGTAAAACTGTGCACCAGGTTATTTTTTTTTCCCTGCCTGAATTTCCTTCCTGCAGTGGCATTTGTTTAACAAAAGTCAGATGCTGCTGCTTCTAAGAGTAACCAAGATAAGGACCCAGGTAAATTAGTTCTTAAATAAGCTTCTCCATAATTATCTAAGTAACAGTAGTTGTTCGTTGGATTGGGTTTTTTGTGTTAGTTTTGGGGTTGTTTTTTGTTGTCTGAATTTTTTTACATGCATATTCTTGCTTTAATTGATTTCAAAAGAGTAAAACAAGTTAGTAGTCTTGTTGGTTTTTTGTGGTTTGTGTTTCAGTGCTCTGAAGCATGTTTTCCATAAGCATGGAACCATCACATTTTGCTTAATGTGCTTCTTCTTCTTCTTTGCACTTCTAGCAGCAGTTGCAGTGCCTGGTTTGTTACACTAGTATAACCAACAGACAGCGCGAAACTTCTGTTTTAAAATTAGTCATATCACTCCTGGGTATTTCTTTAATTTTTTTGCCAGTTCTGGATCAGAGGTTTAGTCTTGCAGAGCTTTGGCTAATTCTACACTTCCACTAAAATGATCAGGAATCTGCTCAACTTCAAGTGGGTTTTTCTGCATCGGGGCCAGAGCACTTGCAAGCTAGCGAGGTGAAGATCCATGTTCTACTGGTTTGTCTCCCATTGTTTTATCAGCATTTGCGCTACAAAACCACTGATTTAGTATTCTACAGATGGCAATACAGCTGAGTCAAGCATGATGTTACTTTCATTCTTATCCTTACAGTTATAAGCATGTTCCCCTTTATTCAGCCTAGACAAGCTTTGTTGGCCATATGCTGTACCATATGCTATAGCTCATGTGCTGCTACATAGAAACTTTTGATAGGATTATCTGAATTATCCTCAATGTGAAATAGACCAAACTTTATTAAAAATAAATCTGAAATGCCAGGGTAAAGATGCTCATATTTTATGGGAGATCTCAGATAGGTGATATATCGGGAAGGGCTTTGGTTTGCGGAGTGCTGGGGAGGAGTTCTTTTTAATAGGGGGTGAATTCAGTTTGAGATCTTTTTTTCATTTGTTTTGCTTTTTAACTCTAAATCTCAGTATTCAGGAACAACGGTGTGAAACAAACACAAATCTGTTGTATTTTTAAAAACTATTTTAGTCCTGCTTCCAGGACTAAAATAATGTCTTGTGCTGACATTCTACAAACTGATTTTCTAAAAGGACTGTCACCATCAATTTTGCTTTTTTAAAGTACTTTAATTCTTTCAGCATGTTCATATGGTTTTATAAAGCCCCAGATACATGGCAAATCCCCTTGGTGTTGTAAGACAAGATTGCTGTTAAAAAATGTTTAGGCTTAGTCAGCTTCTTCTCACTACTGAAGTCATGAGGGACTCTGGGAAATGGTGTTTATACTAAGCTTAAATTGATAGGGCAAGTTTAATGCAATCAGGTCAAAGGTACAACTGCTTAGCTAGTCTCATCAACCACTCGGGTTTCAGCATCAGTTTATAAGAAAAGGCCTGTAATGATAACATCTGGCTGTGAGCGCATGGGCTGCATTCTCCATGCAGTGATTGAATGTAATTTAATGGTGGGGAGGAGCAAGCTGAAGGGCGGCTCCATTCCTGAATTATGATCCCCAATAGATAAGGTACAACTGCCAGACTTTGATCACCCCTGTTATCAATTCACTTGATGAAGAGCCTTTTTCCGATATAACCTGGACAGAGATGTCTTCCTTGGAGGAAGGAGTGTGGTCCACTGAAAAGGCTCGGGATGGGGGATGTCCATTCTGGGACAAAACCTCTCGGTTTCCAAGCGCATACGTGCGTGGCTGATTGCTGGCCAGGCGTCACTTTGAGCGAGTGCTGAGTGACCCAGGACAGCGCTGAGGAAATGTGCTAGACAGAATAACGGATTGGGCTGCCCTCCTAACGTGAGAAAGCATAATGCTCAATTGCATGTTTCCTGCCTTGCACTATCCAAGTTGGTGTGTGGCAATTTAAATATTCAAGATTACTGCCAGGCAGACCCCAGAATATATACTCATTAGGAGAACGTAGATACCCAAGACATCCTGAGGGATTTTAATCATAGGCAAGTCTGGTCTGCTGATCCTAATTCAGACCCTAAGAGGGGCTTTTTCATGCAGAGTACTTCTGGGTTTTCTGGCCAAATAGGATTGTCAGCAAATAGGTATTGCCTTCTTTGCCTTATCTGTACTATATTTAAAATTTCCTATCATATAATTAAAATTTCTTTTGTGAAAAAGTTTTTGCATTTTGCTCCACCCTGGCTGCAATTTTGTTAAATGTCTGTCCCCAGCTGAAGAATTTGGGAAATTTCAGTCAAAATATTTTCCAGTCATCATTACAGAAAAAGAAATTTAAATGGCTTGTTGCCAATTGACGTTGGTAACATCCTGCTTTGAGGCAGGGACTTGAAATGGATTAATGCTGTGATTTGTATGTCACTGACATACTTCTTTTTTTCCTGTGAAAATCACTGCATGTTGTGAGATTTAGAAAAAAAATCACAATTTGCACACACTTAGCAAAAAGTCTTTAATTTTTCCAGGTAAAATGGCAGAGTATTTAATTAATATTCAATATCTTCAGCCTTCTGATGGTGCTAAGTGGGATGCATTATTTCTGAGAATCATCAAGCATGCTCCCTCCATCCTCCATCCTACCATCAAGTTGAACTGAATGAATCTGAGCCAACACATGGCATTTTTTGTGGTTAGAGGAACCACTTGGTACAGAAGATCAACATTGTCTCTCTTCCCAAGTTTGCTTATACTGTATTGCTTACACTGAGGCAACACAGACCTCAAAGCCTGCAAGGTTAGTGATTATCTGACCTAACTGTTTTCAGCAAAGGTCCCATTAAATTTTCTTGGGTTGCAAACAAAACAGGGAAGCAGGTTCTCAGTTATGTCTGTCACCCAAAAAAGGAGTGTACTCTCCTTTGTCTCAAAGAGCATATGTGGGTGGGCTGTCTGTGACTGACAGCATTAAGAAGATCCATAACAGCCGATGTGGGACCCAAATGTTGAATATACCCAGCCTCGTTTCAGCCTACAAGTCTTTGTAATCACATATGGCACAAGCTTTACTCTAGATGGGGGCATGCATTTTTTCCATTTTCTCTGCACAAGCATGTGAACTGTTTCCGTAAGGATGTTCTTTATTATGTGTTTACATTGGGTTTGCTGATATTCAGGTGGGGATGCCTGTCATTCATGTCAGATGAGCGTAGGACCATTCTTGGCAGTCAGCAGATCTCTGTGGTTATCTGACATTCATTAGGTAAGAAAATTCAACATACAGCTTAGGTTGGTAAGATTTGCCATTCCTTTTGAGGAACCAAAACCCAGGGAGACCATTCAACTTTGCCACGGGTCAGTGTCAGGACAGACCACGGGATCTGCTCTCTAATCGTAAGACAGCATAGTCCTGCTCCTGGGCCAAGGCACACCCTGTTGTAAGATCAGCTCTTGAACATGACAGAGTGTAGCATTTTGCACTCTTTTGTCTTGGTAAGTATATTTTATTGTGGGTAATTATAAATCAGATAGTAAACCACTTTCTAATGGCACAGAAAACAGTTAGCTGAAGCGTGGCTCACAATTCTTCCACAGCTTTGAATTGCCTCAGTAGGTTTCAGGGCTCAACTTAGCACGTGTAATGTGTCTTCTCATATGGATGGGATGAGGCCCTACTTAAAGTGGTAATGATTATATACACCATACTTCTAAATGTATAAACTGTTTTTGAACATACTGGAAAAGCTAAAATACCAACTGCTAAACCAATGAATCATACTTTGTAAGGGACTGTTTTTATATATAATGTATAAAATCCAACTGTATATGTATAGGCAGAGTGAATACTTACACATCACATGTGTAAGATATAAATGATCCTGATGAACATGACTGAAGTAAATTATGTTAATGCTCCAGTTAGAACTATTTCTACATTAATTTCAAAATGTTTTTGTTATAGTGTAGATTCAATGTCAGGAAGATGAAGGAATCTGGGCTTTTAACTGCAACCTCCACATTGCAGTGTGACTCTATGGGGATGTTGAAAATTAAACATTTGGTTTAAGCATTAAACACTTAAATTTTCTTTTTAATGCCTAGGCCTGTGTAAAAGCAGATTGGGAAATGGTTTACAGTACTTCCTATTGGGGGCTTCCACACAGACAATATCAGAAATGACATCACTTTTCTGCTAGTTACTTTTATTACTTTTCAAGAAAAAGTCTTTAAAATGCCAGCATGTAATTTTCCTGGTGACAAGTGATAACCTTTATGAAAGGTCTGTTTTTCTTTTAAGAGAAAGATACTTTCAGCCTACCACCAAATTAGTGGACTGTATCAAGGGAAGTCGCCAGCCCTCCCCAAGTCTTGCCAGCCCTGAAAGGTGTGGAAGGATTAATCAGTAGAGGCAGTTGTTGTGTTCTTGGCTACCCTTCTCCCTATTCAGGGCTTGTGATAAATGGTCTTGCAATCAGTCCCATGGTGAATGGACCTATCTGCTGGAAGGATGGCCTAACCCATGGTGTCAGCTCCAAGTAAGGAGACCTCTTGATTCTTTTCTTATCTCGTGCTCCAAGTATGTCTTCCCAGGTGAAGGACCAAGGACAGAAAGCATCCTTCGTGCTCCCTCTGCCACCACTGGCATTAGACCCCATCTTGAAGGCACTTGGGCGAGGGATCAGCTAGCACACGGTCAGTAACAGAGTGGGAGGAGAAGCCCCAGCGGATAAGTGAGAATGAAAAAAGCCTTCAGAGAGATGGGGAAGGGAAGAAGCAGCAAAAGTCTAAAAACACCAGTAGGACAAATGAATGGAATATATGTTAAGGAAAGGCATATGGGGGAGAAAGGTAGATAAATGCATGTGGTTTAGAGGGGAATAGGGCAAGTGGAAAAGAGGTGTTCAATGAAGGAAGCAGAAACAGCCAAGGGGAAATGAAGAGACATCATCACTTCTTAAAAGGGAAGATATATGCCAAACTTAGGGAGGGTATAGGGAACATTTTTAAGAGTATTGTGGCACTGAAGTACAAAGTTGTATTAATCAAAAAATTTTCACTGTCCTTCAGTGAGAGCTGGAGTGCCATACTTACATCAACTTCATAGACCAAACTGAGGAATGCAATAATTGAGAACAAAATGGAGCTTGGAGGACCAGTTTGAATATGTGACGGACAAGGGAAACAATAAGACAGATAACCTGGTTAGTTTTCATGTCATGTTTACAGCAGACTCTGCCTTCCACTAGGTAGAGTAACCAGTATCCTCAGCTATGGCTGGATATGTAGCAGTATCTGCAAGGGTAGGTTAATCCAGCTTTATGTTCCCTCAGTCTGAGCTGGGCTTGTTGACTAAGAAGGCTGTAACACACAGTTCTTTTCTCCTCAAAGTGGCATGAGCTCTGTGAGAGGTTCGGGGTTGCTTTATCTCCTTGTGCCAGGTCCTTCTGTGGTCTCCAGGCTCTTGGAAAGGTATCCCTGTTGTAGGACACTCTAATTTTCTGCTGCTTGAGTGCACTGAAACGTATACTGTCAGATAGTCTACTATAGTGTTTCTGTGCATAAATTGTATGGGAAATAAACAAAAGCATGTGGATTTGGTACAGGCTAATTCTTATTTTTATATAGAATGTAATTTGCTATTGGCAAATTAATCTCATTTATTCTAGTTTCATTTGTTTAAACAATGTGAGTAGAGTTATTCATGTGCAAAGGAGTTGGCAAATGCTGCCAAATCCACTAATAAATCTGGCTGCTGAACATAGCGTTTGGAAATGGAGTTATTTGCCATTCTCATTTTGTAGTGTGCTAATTTCCACGAAAACCCACTATAATATTAGAGAAAATTATGGCTTCTCCTGGAGAGAAGGCAAAAAGAAATGATTAATCTGCCAATATTGTACAAGAAGAAAACCGTAGTGAGCAAGATAGATTTGCAGGACTGTACTCTTTTGTAAGCAGTGGAAATGGTCCCACTGACCTGTTGCAGAGTATATTTAAAATCCAATTCTGTGTATTTGTATTCATCTTCTCATTCTTAGAGCTTTCAGTTAAAAATTATTGACAGTGTTCCAGCTCTTTTGTGCATACATGCATGTGGCTACAATAACTGTATAAATCTTTGCCACACCTAAGAATTCTGGGTTAGGGGATCCCGCATGCTTCAACATTGAAGTGGCTGCAGCATTTTAATTGATCTCTGTAGAATATCACAGCGGTATTATCTTCATAAGAGAGCTGTGGGCTGCCCTGGCGGCCTGCCAGAAGCCCAAGGGCTGTATCGCATGTACATGAAATGGGCCATATTGCCACCCTTGGCGCTAGCACAAAGGCCGTGTGTCCTGCAGACTGTGCGGGTCCCAACACGCGCTGAGCCACCTCGGTGCAAGCAGACGCACCGGGAACTCTGCGTTTTCTGCAGCCGAGGTACCTGCCTGCCTACCGGGGCGACAGCAAGCAGCATTCCAGCTGCACCACTTGTATGCTAAGCAAGCAGTTAAAAAAAAACCCCAACAGTGCAGCCAGTATAATTATCTTTCATCTCACCTGAGTTCAAAAGCAGGGCTTTCCCACTGCCACTCTGTTTTCTTAGCCGTCTGCTCCAGAACCACTTTGGCTGTTGGTGGTTTATGTGGAAAATTAAAGGGGGAATGACTGTCACAGCTTCCTAATGACATCTAGGGATTCTTTTATATGCTAAGTCATTCATATTTTTTACAATTTAAAAGCATGATGACATCATATACATAATAACCATACAGACAGGACTGCCTGCATGTTTGCAAATAAATGTTAGAATTCATGACAATCTTTTTTTCTCATGCCAAAGATGATTAAATAATTCAGATCCATTTTCTCCAAGAGCTTTCCCTGTAAATAGAAATGCCTCTGCCTCTATCTGTGGATTGCTGATAGAGTCCACAGATACCTGCATGTTGCAAGCTCATATTTATTAATTATTTACAAATTACAATAGAAGAATCATAAAAAGAATTATCATGGGAAATTATTTTCTATCAACTCTCTATACATTTGCAAATGAAAATTAACATTTCAGCTATGCCTAGGGACTCCTTGTAAGAATGGTATTGAGCTATTACAACTTCAGGTCAAAAACATATCTTTTTTTACTTACACACTTACTGTATAAATGTTGCTTAGTTATCTCTTCCTGTCTTGATGCCTGGCTGTATATAGTACAAAGTATCTGTATTTCACACATTCCAACAACTTTGTATCGCTGTAGCATACTTCATTAGCTAGCCAAGACTGAAGCCAGGCAATTCCTTTTCATTATTTATGGAGCTGATGTTAAGTAAACATGAAAAGTGAAACAGAAATATGTTAAAACATGCTTGTATCATTCTATTACTTTTATTATATCTCTGTGCATGACTGTATCCTCACCTGATGCTGATACAGGGTGTATTTCTTCTTTCACTCATGTAAATATACATGTAGTCTGCTAAAAGGAAGACCTGCTGGTTTGTGGGCTGGGGTTTTTTTAAGGCTAACAAAAATTACACCAATTTAAGCACGTTTAAGACTTCAAAAACCCAATCTGTACCATGAAGCATTTCTATATATTTTGTTTTAGGGCAGGAAGTTAGTGCATCCACTCACTGCTAGCACTCATGAATTTGCATATTGTGTAAAATCAGTGTACAATATCTCTGAAATACCTGAAAGTGCACCAAGCTTTGTATTTGAAATTAAGCCAGCATCCTGACCTGATAAACTCATGGTGTTCAGCTCTGGTTCTGTGGCAGACCTATGTGGTTCCATGAAGGTGACAAAGCAAAATCCACAAGTCTTGTAGGCGTTGACTTTGGACAAAAACAACAACCTGCAACTCTTGGAAGTCCAGCGATGTCAGCAAAACAAGGCTAGCTCATAACATTCTTGAAAGCCTGATTTAAAAATCACACTTAAACAGATATCCCAGCATTCGCTTTTATTAGGTGTACCTATGCTGTTTGGTGAAACATTATTCCCTATCCATGACTGGCTGCATCATGACTTGCTGTATCTGATAATAGAGCTATTCACCATCCTGGGGCCTTCATGCTGTGTACTTCTCAAAGTGTGCAGCAGTTGACACCCATGATGAAGCAGGAGTTTACTTCCCTGCTCACATGCAATATTTCACTTGCGGCGTAAGTGTTGTCAGTAATGATCTCGGCAAATATAAGGCGTGGTCAGAACTGTCTTTGCAAAGAATGGGAAACAATCCTCAGTTTCTAGCAGGTGAAATATTTTATATTTTATCTTTTAATCAAGGTGATCCACTGCACATCTATTTCAAATTTGACATAATTTAAACTTGTGCATCTTCTGTTTCTGATTACAGCGCTATTCTGAATGTTTGGATTTCAACACAGTAAGATGGCTGCAGTTGAAAGGGAGATGAAGCAGTGGTCCCATGGATGCACTTCAGCCTACTAGAAAACAGGCCCTATTTATCTGAAACAACCCAAGATAAAATACAACCAGTTCACATCCCATGTCTCATCTTTCCAAGCACAATCTGTTTTAAAGCAAGTAGGCCAAATTCCTTCCCAGCATAGCTTCACTGAAACCCGTGAGTTTCATTCAGCAGGTAGCCAAATATAAACAGCATTATAGAAAAGGTTCGTTTGGAATCAAACATGGAAAACTTTTGAGTTAGAAAGATACCTGAAAATATTTGCTCGGTGAGATGAAGACATTGAAATACTTGGGTAGATTCACCTTACAGTTTATACTAGCTCTTGTGCAAACTTCACAGTGGATCAGAGCCACGGATACTTCCACTGAGTAGTGTCCAAGTAGTCCTGCCCACAGGCCCAAGCAGTGCAGGAGAAGAGTGACCAAAGTCCACTTTGCTTCAGCAAGTTGTTGGCAGATGGCCCTCAAAATGGGACATGCTCACTGGGAAGATGAAATGGCTGCAAAGGGAGCAGTGGCCTAACATATTGCCTTTCCTTCAGGAGACAGCACCGTTTTGAACACACGTGAAACTCAGGTGGGAATTAAACCTGCAGAAATCAAAGTCCTTTCTCCACCAGCTTCCATCTGCTAATAATTCCTCTCTTAAAATAGGTTTCCTTAAAGGTCTAAAGTTTCTTTTTTCCAGTTCATATTTAAATGATGCAATGACAGGAGACACCCTAGGGTGTTACCACACTTCAAGAGGTGACTTCAAGGCCAACAACACTCCCTGCATGCAACACTATCTTGCAGTATTGTCTCATACCATTGTTCGTTGTTGCTTAAATATTTGGAGAGGTGTGTCATGCTTTGTTATTGCCCTTCAGCCTTTTGGAGAGCACAGAAGATGGATCTCTAGTGGAATAGTTCAGCACTTCACAGTGACTTCAAAATTCTTCACCCGAGATTTGTCCAGACCAAAGCATTTAGCAGGACATACCAAATGCCTTTCACACTTGAAGTAATTTTTTCAATTTATATACAATTTTTTTTGATTCATTGTTTCTTCAAACTGCATTTTAGGAAGAGTGACAAGACTGAACTCATGGAAAGAGATCCTAATTTTTAGACCAATATAAACCACTAGGAGCTCTGTTAAATGCAGAACTGCCAAAAATCAAAATCAGGTTTCTACGGTTCTTGGCATAGGGAAAGCTGCTCAAGTTTGTTTCCCATTAGTTATTTAGCACTTCCAGTATTTTTGTTGCTTCTGTTGCTTCATTCAACTAATCGCCAGGATCTTGAAGAATTTTATTCCATGGAGACAAGTGCTGTATTATTTTTTCCAAGCACTGTTAAATCAGCAGGAGTTACTTCTATGCAATGTTATAATAGCATTTGTAGTAATACGATATGTGTTTATTACTCAGTTAAAACTATGTCCGTGGCCAAGCTATGTCAAAATGATACTGTGATTCTTCAATTGCCAATGAAAAAGTAATCATACTCTCCAGTTTGTGTGAGCATTGTTCCCCACGCACATACTCACCCACTCACAGGAACTACTTATTAAATGCTGCCTTCTCTTTGGCTGCCAGCAATGAAAGTAGAAGTGCCTCCTTACATTAGTGTCCATTTTAGACACTTACTTGGCAAGTATTTCTCATCTCCATTTGCAGGTGTTTGTGAGCATTGCCCATCATAATGCTGAAGGACAGAAATGGTCTCTGTGACAGCCAAAGCACACTTTCAGGTCCAGGCCTCAAAAAAAGCGAGTTGTAAAAATGTGGCCTTTGAGCATCATGAATAAGAGCGAGCAGGCTATGGGGCAGAGTAGCAGCAGCCATATGTTCATTACCTTTGAATTTAGAATGCTTGGCAGAGATGTGTCAAGTGTCTCATTCAGCTCTTCACTGCTGTGCAAACATCTGTGCTAAAATTTAAACTTCCCTCATATAGAATTTAAAGAGAAAACAGCATTCTCTTAAAAGAGGACTCAAATCTCAGTGATCTGGCATAAGAATGGAATTTAAGGTTCAGAGTAACCCCGAGTCATGTGGCAGATGGATCCAGTTAGCCTCAATTAAAATATGAGAACATTGGGCTGGTTTGGCAGAGACAGATTGCAGCAGGGGTGGGGACAGGGCCTTCAAGAAGAAAGTGTAGTAGTGAGCCCTTCCTCACTAGGAATCTTGAAAAACTCAAAAGTGTGTCTTGTTACTGAAATTAGCTATCATGAAAGACATATTTTGAATCTTGTACTAAAAGAAAGGTGCAGGATGGACCCTCCCCAGATACAAGCAGTATCAGGTAACATCCTGACTTAAAAAAACCTGAAAGATGCAAATTTCTTTCCCTCTTCTTGGGCTTCATCAGAGAGTGTCCAAACTTTTATTGTATCAACTACTAAAGACATAAGCAGATAAATGGAGGCTAGCTCCTTAAAAGCATTGTAGAAAAAACATCAAATTCCAGTTTGATTATCTGGCAAAAGGAATTTCTCCTAATAAAACAGAAGCTTCTTTCTTCCCATATGTGAGGACACTGCTTACATACTGTAGACAACAACTGGAATAAAAGAAATTAGTAACCATATGGAAGAAAAATAAAGGTGGCTCATTTTTTCCTTTTTCCTTTTTTTTTTCCTGAGAGCTGGTGCTTGCAGTAACAGAAGCACCTAAACCATGTGCTTCCAATGTATTTCCTGATTTTGTAGATATAGACCTGTTTTTCAGAGGTCCTATATTTTTACAATGAAATACAAATTCTTAAATAGAAATACTTCTTAACTTGGAAATAGCAGTGTCTCCTCTGCAGAATGAAATAACAGTCCTCTTAGATAACTTGAATATTGTTGAAAGAGTGGCAACACTTGCATGCATATGGCTTACCTTCTGTGGATACAGGCAAGACATTCATTGCTTATTTTAAACTCCCAGTTTCTAATTACACCCCTTAGCTTAAATTCAGTAATTACGATAAAAAACAAAAGAGTAAAAGATGTATTGCTTGCTGTCTCCTTTCCATTCTGTAATTCAGGCCCCACTTCATCCCCGCCAGTGCATTTGTTTCCATCCCATTAGTACTTTATTACCTGCAGCATGATCTAGGTCTTGAAGGGGCATTGTTTGCACACAAACAAGCAGGTGTTAAAGTTCCTTTCATCATCTTAATGACACATAAGCATCTCAAGGGCCTTCAGTGAGAACACCTACTTCTCGAAAGAGAGACAACCCATCTATTTTCTAAGTGTAGTCCCTATTACTGCCCATTTTGTCCTTATGGATGGAGAGCAGAGCACTTTCCTCCATCACTTAATCTTTGTTTCTCTTCATCCATGCTCTTCCCCAATAGCTGCAGGGTAATATAGCAAAGTAAAAAAATAAGGTAAGCCCCTTCATCTCTGTTTCTTGCTACCCAGCTAAGTGATTTGGCAGACACAGAGGCACAGCTGGCTTTGCTGACAGATATCTGCCACTCAGAGACCCCTTAGGATCCAGCTGGATCTCTGTGGGAACTATTGCAAAAGGAAAATGCATTTGTGTGGCTGGGCAAAACACAGTGGGAGGGTTTGGTGCTCAGTTCAGGATGTATGGGTTCATTAGTCTCACGAAGGGACAGCTTGGCTTCCCCATCAGTTGGGGCAGAAACAAGATTATAGAGGCAGGTTAAGGACATCTCCGCAGCCACTTGAAGGAAGGGTGAGATTTCAGGTGAAGGGCTGCTCAGACCACCGTAAGTGCAGTGGAGGAGGTCTGCATTGTACAATAAGAGGCTTAAGGGACTCATGGTTCATTAAGAAGGTAGGAGCTTGATATGGTCTGTTGAGCTGGCAAAAATCTGTTCCTTTACAACTCCCCTACCCCAGGCTGGTACACTCATAATTTTCCAAAACAATTGTTGTTTACACTGAAGTTTTCCATGTTTGGTCTTTCTCCAAAACCAAATTTCATTGTCAGGTTTTAGGAGAAGGCCTGCTGTTGCTGCTTGGGTGGGCACATGTAGGGAAGAAGGATATTTTTAAAACATCTGAATTTTATCATGCAGTCAGGAAAAAAAATGACTGAAGTCTGGTACTTGGAATGAATGAACTTATTTGCTAATACCAAGCACAGATGAGCTTTTGCAGGGCAGTATGAAATATATATTACTTTAACCCATTTGGTTAAGGTCAAGAATGAAGTGACTCAGTGTCCTGGCTTGTTACAGACATGCTGTTCCTGCATGGAGAACTGATTTGAATATTGAGCTATGGTTCAGTGTCATTGATTTCAACATTTGATGTATCAACCCCACAATTTAAGAGCAACCTCAATTGTCCAGAGAACTTGCAAGCCCTCCTGGCAGAGTTGTGCAAGACCAGAGGGTTAGTTTGTTTTGTTTTGTTTAATGGAGTTGTAACCTTGCCAAGCAAAGAGACAGACTGCACATCAGTAAGGACAACTTTTTTTCCAATTTTTACGTTCTTCTGAGATCACAACTATCTCCAAGAGCAGATCTTTAAGTTTTTGCAAAAATTGGTTTTGGTGACATGTCTCTTTGGGGTGTTTGCTTACAATGCAGCTAACATTTCTACTACATACTCTTAGATAAATCAGGAATTTTATTTGTGGCTTGCTCTGCAGCCTTAGAATAGTAGTTTCATCTTCTTTTCTGCATCTTAGGGGGCAAGAATTAGAAATTATCTGACAACAAATACTGTGTAAAGATAAGAAATTACTGTTGTTATTATAGAAAAATAGAACTATGTGAGTTTTACAAATACTGACGTCATTACTATCATTACTATTATTGAGTAGTTGTGGAAAAGATCTATAATGTAAGAGGAAATAGACAGCTGAAAGGAATAGTTTGATAGACTGAAAAGGAAAAGTGTTAGACAATTAAGAATCCTCTTTATGGTCCAGTCCAAGAAGAATATTCAATAAAATTATATTGGTAGTAATAAAATGATCTTTGTGGTAGCAAAATTGGAGGTATTCCTGCTATCATTCCTCCTTATTATCTACTACCATGTAAGTAGCAAACCAGTAAGTTCCCTGAGTCAGTTTGTACCCAAAGCGAACATCAGCATCCTTCTTGAAAGCATTCCAGATGTAACCAGGGTCGTAAAACAAAACAGAAGGTTGATGGTTTTACTGTGATGCACGTTACAATCAAGTAGTTATCTGATGGATCATCTGCTTTTTATGATCCATGATGAGAAATATAGCTGTCATATGAGGAATAGATTTCTCATCGTAAAACTTACCTCTGTAATTTCAGCACCTGAATAAGTGCTGCCTCAGGTGCTGATTGTGCTAGTAAACACTGCCTGAAGAGTGATTTCCCCATCTGTTTCTCCTCCTTCCAACTAAATGCACAGTTTGGCAACAAGTGTGTTTCTGCAGTTCCCTTTCGTTCAGCAGCTACTGCTATTAAAGATCTCCCATGAGGAGGTTCCTGTTGGGTAGCTGCTGATGCAGGAGTTCACCTGGGGAAAGAAAAGCCTTGTATGTAGGTCAGTGTTTCTGTAGATAGCTAGTGAAGCAATCTCTCATGGGAATGTTAACTCTCTTGTGGCGCAGATCGCTTCAAGTCACTGCTGCCACTGCAAGGGGCTGGACTCATGTACCTCACTCGACTCAGGTCTCCAGTGTAACTGGTGAGAGAAAAGCTCCTAATTTATGTAGGTTTTTTATCTCTGCACTGGTTATGCAGTTAACTTGGCATTTGGGGTAGATGTGTAAAATTAGAGCACTCAAACCTCTTGTACCATATTTATGTACAGCACATTCTCAATGGGAGAAATCAAGATACACATCGAGAACGTAGATCAAAACACGGAGAAAGTTGCAATGATTTCACCACTATCCATAGGACTTCTGGTATAAATCAAATGGATGTTAAAAGCGAGGAAACCTCTTCATCTAATGTGATGACTGAACCACAGGAACAAATTTTCCTCTCGGATTTGTGTTGTGGACCCCCTGTGTTAGGGAGAGGTTATATGTTTCAGCGTGCTGACAGACACTATTACATACTGTGCTTTATTCACCCCTGTTTCGCCAGCCTGCAATAGCCCTTTGCACCTCTGAATCCCTCTGCCTTTGGCACTTCTTCTGGTGAGACTCCCAGATGGGGGTGTGGTTTAGCTAAAATGGGTGCTTTTCACCAGAAGAATAAATTATTCCTATACTACTGTCTGGAAAGGGTGGATCTGGAGCCAATTTAGTGAGCATAAGTTACAATTGACTTTGGAAGTAATAACTTATGCTTTGAGCTTCCTTAGATGTATAGCCAAGGAGCTGTCTGGCTGCATGTGTTTTTACACATCTTTCAGCTAAATTAGAAATCCAAGTGCAAAACCTAATTTGTGGAGATATCTTGGAGATTTGTGACCTTCCCAGAAATACTTTGAGTCCACAAATGAGCCAGAGGGTCTCCTGGTTTCATCTACCTTTTTTTTTTTTTTTTATTGCCACATATGGCACATTGCTGTATAGTACATGGAGTTTATTATATCATAATTAATGAATCTAAGTATAATTTGCCCCAGCCCCGGCAAGCAAACTCTGCTGAAAAGCTGATTAGTGAAGGGAGCCAACTTAACTGAACACCCTCTTCAGAGATGTGACCTAAGATTGAAGTATACTTATATTTTCAAAGGTAGAAAAGACTTAGGAAAGCAGAAGATGGGGACTGCATGGAGCTGAGAAATAGGAAAACAATGGGTGGAGCCTTTAAGGAGATGGGGAGGAAGGTAATGGTGAAAAAGGAAGAAAGGTATAGTAGCAAAACATAAAATGGAAGATTAAAATAACCACAATTGGAGATACCGGGAATATCCAACGACACTTTATCCCAGGAGGAACCAAGCTGGGTATGCCTCCTATGCTGTCTGTTGATACTGAGAAAGAAAGAGCTTAAACCAAGCCCTGAAGCCAAGGAGAGAACCTGCTGTTGAGTTAAGTGGTCTTTACATCACTTTAGTAGAAAAAGGACTAAATCAAGCAGACATATAAAGAGCAAGAATATTGGCACATGGGGACAGTTCATTTCTTCCTACTGCCAAATTTATGAGTTTAGCCTGGTGGGATGCTACCAGCAGTGATGATGAACATTACAAACCTGGGCTGTATTTAGCCCACTCAGTCCCTTCTTGGCCAGGCTCCTGATGATTTCAGTGGGAGACTGCATGAGAATATGCAAGTCCCTCCTCCCCAGAAACAGCAATTCTCCCAAAAAATATTCTGTTAGGTAGCATGAGCAGGTGTATTGAATTGCTGGCATACTTTTAGTATGCTAGTTAACACCTCTGATGAGGTCAGTTAAACAATTTCAGCCTTGAATATAGAAGTTGAAGCACCTAGGGCTTGTGGGAAGAAGAGCTTTATTTCAGAGAGATGCTGAAATTGGTATGAAAATACATAACTTGAGGCACGCACATGAGCAAAAATTACCTAATGAGAACAAGAACCATCTCTAAATGTTCTTTTAATATGTGGATTTGAATGTGTTCAACATTATGTATGTTGCTACACTTATTTTTCTTCTTATGTAGACGGGCACGAGTCTTCCCTACATCGTACTTTGTCTAATTCGTACCCATGCAGAACACAGACCAAGTGGGAGTAAATGGAGTTGGTTGCACCTTCTAGTTAAATATGTGAATAACTATTCTGGATATAAAGCAGCTGAAAACAGTGCTGCTCTTACATAGCATTTGCATGTCTGCTATCATGAAGGATCACACATTGCACACAGTTCCTACACAGTAGGAATTGCAGATGACAAATGTCCCGTTACTCATGTAGCTGGTCATTTTTGTATGCAATTACCAGAATTGCATGCTCAGTTCCAGTAACCATGTGCACAAAAATAGGCTACAACAGCCTGCTTAGGGTTGTTAATAACATGGTCCAAAGTCTCAGTCTTTATTGTTTTGTTGTTTTATGCTGGTTATGTAAGAAAACTGAGCTTGGAATTTGTTTGTTCATCTACCTTTTAAGCAAAACAACATATATATACAACAAAAAAAATACATCTACATGTACTGCCGAGGCTGCAGGACTGCAGAATTTCTGCAATGACCTGCATGCGGTTTAAATACTGAACTTGGTATAAGGAGCTGATGGGCCAGAAGAGAGATACTGCACCAGGTGACCAGCTGTAGTGCATGGCTCAAATAAGGAACAAGCAGCTCCTGAAATTTTGCATTTAAAATCCATGCATCTCAAACTATCAGTTTCATAGTGAGGCATAAAGTCCTTGCCATAAGCGATTCAGAGTCAGCCTGCAGTAGCTGAGGAATACTTAATTGGCATTTCTCTTTTTTGCATATCACTGTTCTCATCGGTTCTAGTACGTGGTTTTTTTCCCGCCCGTACAAATCTCTTTGCCTTAAAGGATTCATGAAGGAAATAATTAAAAAGTACACAGAGGAAAACTGAGCAGAAGGGGCAGAAATCCAAGGTGCTGTAGGGAGTTGCCCCAAACACTCTTTTGGATGATTATTAATTTTTTTCTTACTATTATTTTATGACGCTGTTTACGTTTAATTACTCATGTTTTCCTAACCTGTGTGACAGGCATAATTTGAAGAGCAGTAGTAATGATCAAGCTGTGGAAGTGCCAGCTGCTGCCTACGTGCTCAAGCAAGCATAGAGCAGGCAGGATCAGGAGACAACTGTCTCTTGATTAGATCTGAACTTCTTTTTTTCTCATGTTGATTAAAATGATCCTGACTGTTATTATTTAAATATAAACTATGCCAAAAGATTCTATGAAAAGTGAGAGCTCTCTCAGTTCACTGCCTGTATGGAATAGCAAGTTCATGGGACTTTACTGCAGTATATGCAGTTAAAATGTGTACTGGTTTAGTTGTAAAAGATACAATTGATCTATTTGGGTGTTTTTCCTCTGAAGATTAAGTCTTTAGAGCAGAAGAAAAACCCCAATAAACTCATAAGTTCTGTTACTCTCAAGTCAATCGTAGGAGCCTGAGGTGGAAAAGTTGAGCAAGCAATGGTAATTTTTTAGCATTGCTAGGATAATTATTTGATTTTATGTGAAAGGCAGTATAAAAGAAAATGCAGGGGCAGAAATAGAAGTGAAACTGTAGACAAATGAGAAATATGTGGTTAAATAAGTCACCTGCTGCATCAGGGTGCTATATGATCACTCATCCTTGGAGCAGTTTGCTTCTGGGGGCTGCTCACTAAAAATCAGTGGCAAGGACTCACTCAGGGCAAATTTTGCCAGATGCAGTGTGATGTGAATGCTTGGCTTCTTCATCTGTAGTAAGCTATACATCAGAGGGAAGTGGTGGGATACAGCCTGGGTTCTCTTTTTGCTCCTCCCTCTCATTCCAAGGTGTTGGTCAAGTCCCTAAATCATCCTGCCTCCTAGCTTCATAAGATGGAGGTGACAATGCTTTCTTCCCATTTGTAATGTCATTATTGTAGCTTAATTATGTAAAATCCATATCTTCTCTGGTGGCCTTTCATTGTCACTGTAGTGCTGCTGTGAAGCAGGTCTGTTTTGTCTAAGTGGTAATGCATCTAGTTGAAGTCTTGCTCAGGTTACAAGTGGAATGAAGCTGCCAAGATGTTTATCTAGCTTTCTTCAGCTGCTTTTGAGATTCGTTGTAGATACATGTGAGTTCTGTAATTCATGGCTTTGTGTGTTCATATGTATTGCCATTACACTGGAATACATCAAAGGAAGTAAACCAAGCCAGAAGGTTTCACTGGTTACCTGCACAGAAAGGGAAATGCAAGCTGTAGGTGAATTCTAACAGCATATTTCAGGAGGTGATTTTTGACTTTGATAAATTTTCGGAGAAAGGGCTGCCATTTCTGTGTTTGTGCAATGCATAACGGGACCCTTACCTGGCATCACTGCCCTGCCAAAACATGAATGAAAAATAGGATTACTTGTCTGAGGAACAGCTCTGTCTTTCACATTGAAACTCAGCAATAAATGATTCTTGTGTGAGTGGTCTCAAGAGACACTTTCCTTGTAAAGGAGTCAAGTGATTGATGAGGCATCTCACATTTTAAACATTGTACAGGTGAAAACACTGGAGTATTCTGAGCCCTTGCCTTCTGCTGTGTATGCCTGAACAGTTTGCTCGCTTTTTAATTGTAGAACTAAAGAAGGCTTGGTAAGTAGGGCAGGGCCATTAGAAAATGCTAACTGTTTTCCTTCTGTAATGAAGTTTTTCATGTTTGACCGCTGCAGGGTGAAGTAATGAAGAAGTTTTGGTAACAGATCCAAAATTCCTTTCTTCTTTAGTTGAAAGTACTTAAGAGAAGAAGGTCATTGAAAGGACAGATTTCAAGAAGTGGTAGACGCATTTGGTGATGCTTTGGAAAGAAGCAGAGCATGTTAGCCATGCTTTTAAAGTGTATATAGCTAATGCACTGCCAAATCTGTGGAACTTTATAGGCAGCTACTGTGAATAGTAATAGCAGTCAATGAATCTACTTTTTACCCCTACTTACACTGGCACTGTGAGCTTTAGGAGATCTTATTGCTTCTTTAAAACTTATTTCAACATAGTTTCAGCCCTGTCAGCAAATCTCTGCTGTGTTACCAGTAGTATGCCTTGTCTCCCGGAACCCTGCAATGTTCCACACAAAATCCTGAAAGCTGGCACTGGTGTGTGATGGAGTACCACTGGAAAAGAAAAGGAAACAAATCTGTGATGATTCAGAGAGAATACTACCTGGGGAAAAGAAATTGAAAAAATATTCAAGTGAAAAGAACACTATAGTAGAAATGAGGAGAAGAGAACAGAATCTTAGTGTGAGGTGACATGTTTTGAGGATGAAGGAAAGATAGGAAAGTAAGGCCAGGTGTAAGATGATGCTTATGAGCAGGAGATTGATGCTCAAAAGAGAAATGGGACAAGCGCGAATGAAAGAAAAAGACTGGGAGACACATCAAATTAGGAAGGAAACATGTCTTACGATAAAAAGAGATAAATGGGATTTTACAGGAAAGTAAATTCACCAAAACATGGAAAAGATTTAAACAACAAATAAAGTGAGAGAAATTAAATACCAAAGTAAAGAAGGGTGGAAGAAAACAAAATACTGATCTTTAAAAAGAAAATAAAATAGTTGTATTCATTTTATTGATTTATTGGAAGATTGTGTGGTGAGTTTGATGTCTGCCCTGAAAGTGAAAGATGTCATAGGAAAAACTATGATTTTTTTTTTTTCCCAGGCTTTCCTGTGCAGGAAATGTAATAGGAAGTTATTTTTATTAATGAAGATCAGAGAATATGCAACAACAAACTACCAAGAATGGTGTGGAAAATCCGGTTATTTTTCCAGTCAGACAAGAAGAACCTGTAGCCACTGACCAGCAGGAGCCTAAGGGTCAGATTATTAAGCAGCAGGATCAGTGAACTGCATGGCAATTGGAATCTGTGTGTCTTTAAATACGGACCAACAAACTCACGTTATAGTCAAAAAGAAATCTTGAGCGCTGTATAGCTGTTATTTGTAGCCATTCATTAATTGCTTTGTGCTCTGTTTTGTCTGCCTAATCAACACAAACAGCAGACTTGTTTGATTTCATTTGCAAATGTGAAACCAATTGATTTTACGGCAATATACTGCTTGCTGAGCAGTATTTTTCCATCAAGACAGTCAAGTTACACCAGTCACCAAAAAGTGATGAGCCAGAACAGTGAGAGCCTTGGATAGAGAGACAAGGTCTTTGGCAGAATGTTTTGGAATTTGTCAGGGGGAATGCACCCCTCGGTTCAGCGTAGCCTTGATGCTGAGTGTGCTGGGAGGACTTGATCCTTCCAAAAGCCATGACAAGCTGTGTCAATACTCAGCCCACATCCATAACACACTTGCAAAGGACTGTGAGATGATGGAATGAGGAGCATAGTGCCTTTATTTGCAGCAATAGCATGTGTTTCATCTGTAAAAGAGATATTCAGCTGTCTACCTTGTCTGGATTTAATCAGTGACTAGGGTTTTTTCTTAATAGGTTTGGTTGAACACACATGCAGAGTAAAAAAATATTTGTTTATGGGCACGAAATGCATAAGCTTTTTAATAAATAAAGCATGAGGTTGAAGCATTAAATGTGATGTGCATTGTTGTGTGCTGCCACCTGCAAAGGGTTCTTCTTTGTAGTGTCCTACTTGGACTCAAGCACTAAACCTTTCATCAAAGCAAGTCTGATTATTTTGCACATGGTTTTCCTGAAAGGATGTTATGATTTTCTAGATGTTTGGTGGCTGGTGATAAATTAGGCTTTTATGATGTCATGTGAAAGGCCACTGCTTGGACTTCCTTCTCTATCAAGTGCACCAGAGAATACATTTGGGACATACTCAGCATCAGAAATTATCCTACCTTGTTCTATTTTAACCCTTTTGTTGACTCTTGCTTGTCTTTTAACTGTGCTCAGGCAAGGATAGCTTCATTTTTGCAGACAGGAGCCCCACGGTATCATGTTCTGAGTCCCCTCCATATGGGGACTTGGAATTTTTCTTTTTTTCCCCTTGGGTAAAAAGATCTCAGTTCTTGAGCTCCCTTTAAGCTTTTCACAGCTTAAACTCTCTCCAGATATTTCATCTTGAAAAGGCTTTTCAAATCGGATGGGGGTTTTATTGAGAAATTGGAATGCAGTGAGGGGTGGGGGATAAGGTGATGCGTCCCATAAATTAGGTCGGGTTTATGACTGTGTAGAGGGAGACTGCTTCTAAAAAAACAGCCAGCAGTAAAAGGCAGATTGTGACTTTGTCCAGAGAAGCGGCAGCTCCCTTCTTCATCCCCTGTACTGCAAGAAGGGAGTATTTTACAACTTCTTTTGGAACAATGAGAAATGACTGCACATCCTCCATGCTAACTCTTATGTACTAGCTAATCCATAGCAGGGAGGAAGACAGGAAGAGAGAAATATCCATCTCCTCTCTGTCCTCTTCCCCCAAGTCTTACCACAAGCTTCAGAGGGACAGAGGTTCATGTAACACTGTAAGAGGTAGGGAAGGGGATGTCATCCTGCCTGCCCAATTTCAGGGTGGTGAGGTGAACACAGGGCAAAGACAGCAACTGCTGTTATAGGTGATTCAGTTAGAATTTTTCAATTACAGGCTCTTTAGGTGAAAAATTCCATTTTGAATAGATTAATATTTTTATTAGGGCAAGTATAACAGCACACTGTTCCAAAAAATATTTTAATATAATTTTGATGTTAACATAACAAATGCTATGATTTTTTCAGAAATGTGAATGTCCATGGGGTAGCAAAATCACCACAAACAATGCATCCTGTATAAGAAAAAATAACTCTGTGAAGAAGTAATATCCTGAGTTCATAGGTCTGCATTCATTAAATTGCTGCTTAATGCTCTAAAAGTAGATAGATAAATATCTATAAGTAGAATACAAGATAGCTGTCCTAATGTTTACTGTTTTGTTGCTTATCATTTGTATTTGACCAATGATGATAACTGAATTTGTTTACATTTCCAATATAAGTTACTATAAATGAAGTCGGTTTTAGTGGAATAAGAGAAGAAATTAAGTAGGCTTTCGTTATGGATTGCTGGGGTTATCAGTTTTCCTATTCATCTTGACGTGTCAGTCAGCAAAGACAGCTAACCCCAGGGTCTGTGTTCCATTTCCAGTGAATATTCCTGCACAATAAACCCAGCTGAAATCAAACAACTTCACAAAGTGCGTTCCTGATCTTTGCAGAAAATGTGAAGAGTAGGGAGTGATGAGAAAACTAATCAGAGCGGATAAAAAAAAGGTGAGAATTATGTGTAATAATTTTAAAGGTACCATGCCCTCACCTAAATAATACATAATGCAGCAATAAAACCACATACAATGAGGACATTATTATCTTAGTCTCCCCCCAAAATAGTTGTCAGAGTGGAGAATAGGTAAAGCAAGAAGAAAACACATTGAATAGTGAGCAAAAGCAGGACTTGAAGGTACCAGTGAAAAGAGCAGAAACCTGTTTTTCTCCTATACTACAGCTGATCTCCAGCCATATGAAAGAGGTTCATCTCTCACAAGGTCTTGGTTTTTAGTGATGTGCTGGTGACACGTTTGTCTAGGGAGCCTGAAGAAACGTGCTTGTACACAATCTCCCCAAAACCTCTTCTGTAAAAGGAAAATTCACAAATGCTTCTAACCTATGTCATGCAAAATCCATGTTATTCAAACACCTCTTAATGCCCAGTTTAGTTTGAAACATGGAATGGTCAGCTTACACATCAGCAGCCAGGCCCTTGGGCAGTGGAAGTCAGTGGGAGTGGTACCAACTGTAACCAGCATTTGCAAAAGAGCATTTCTATTTTTTTATAAGAGTAGGAAAATCTTACTTTGGTCATTATTAGTTTGCATTTTAGCAAACATGCTGAAGATTTAGCTGTGATGTGTGTGTTTGGATGACCTGGTACAACATATCAGAAAGGAAGGGTTTCTGTTGGAGCAAGGCCAGAGGAGGGCTAGAAAGATGGTCAGAGGGCTGGAGCACACCTCTTATGAAGACAGGCTGAGAGACTTGAGGTTGTTCAGTCTGGAGAAAAGAAGGCTCTGGGGAGACAATAGAGCAGCCTTCCAGTACCTGTGGGGGACCTACAAGAGAACTGGAGAGGGACTTTATACAAAAGCATGTAGTAAGAGGACAAGGGGGAATGGCTTTAAACTGAAAGAGGGTTTAGATTAGATATTAAGAAGAAAATCTTTACTGTGAGGGTGGTGAGGCACTGGAACAGGTTGCCCAGAGAAGCTGTGGATGCCCTTGTCCCTGGAAGTGTTCAAGGCCACGTTAGATGGGGCTTGGAGCAACCGTGTCTGGTGGGATGTGTCCCTGCCCATGGCAGGGGGTTGAAACTAGATAATCTTTACTGTCCCTTCCAAACCAAACCTTTCTGTGATTCTGGAACTGTGTCCAGCCATAATACCCGAACTATCATAATTATGGTCTGTATATGGTAAATGGAGTGGGTTTGATTTTCTTCCTCTCCTCCAGAAGTTCCCTGCTTTATTTAGGAGAAGGATTCCTGTGAACTAGAAATGATCTTGCCATTCGGAAGCCTCTTTGGCACTTTGCAGGGCCATGAGCTGAGGTTACAATTGCACTTACATCCAAGCTGCGGAAAAGCTTCCAGGTCTTCCCAGGCGTGCAAAATTGGGCCTCAGGGCAAACTACGAGGAGGGAAGCACCCGCCTCACTGCAGCCAGCTGCGGGAATTTTGCTTTTTGCAGCAGCAGGACTTTCCCTGCTGCGGGGGGAACACTCTTCGGACTGCCTCATGCGTGGCAACCTGAAAAGCAGCCACGGTCCCCCTTGCAGCGGGATGCCCTGGCACAGAGCTATTGTGGGACGGGTCCTGATGAGTGAACTCAGCTCCGGATCCAAAGCGAGTGAAATTCAGCACTGGCTTTGGGGATATCGGGCTGTAATTCGGGAGGAATTTTATCTAGCTTGAGGGACGGCACTGGCCAAGATGTTTTCTCAGCCTTCTCTTGGCAAATGGACAGATCTGAGTAATGCTCAGCCCTGTGAGGGGCTCTTGTGCCTGCAGCTCCGCTGGTGCTTGCTCCGTGGCCGAGGTCTCTCCTCCCAGGCTGCAGCCCCGCGTCCATGAGCGGGAGCGCCGCCTCCGGATCAGCGATTCGGCTCCGGCTGCGGGCCCCGGCGGCACCTGGGGCCAGCTCCCCCTGCCTCAGAGCTTTATCTGTGCTGGCGGTGGGGCTGCCTGGACCGGCGCTGAGTGAGCCCATTTCCCCAGAGCGGGGCATTGTTCCCGGCCTCCGGCCGCCGCGTGGCCCCGCTGATGGACAATACCACCCGTCCCCGACTTCCTGAGCAGACCAGACAGCTTGCTGTTTTCTTCGAGTCTCTTATCACCCCCTGTCATTGAAAGAGAGGTCTGGCTTCGGCTTCGGTTGGGGCTGATAGGCAGCAGCGAAGTGGAAAAGGCGCAGGGGAGGGAGGGGAAGAGGAGGAGGAGGGGGGAGAGGAGCTCCATTACTGTTATTATCGCCCTAATGTTTATTGCTGTTCCGAGTTCATTTGCCTTAACCCTTTGGAAGCTGGTCAAATTAAAGATTATCAAACTGATAAGATAAAGCCGCTGTTCTAACGCCCCTGGTTCCTGGCAGAAAAGCGAAGGTTGTGCTGAGGTTTTATTGACTGTGTGGTTTGTGTTGATGCCTTATTGCTAGAGTACAGTGGGGTCCCGAGATAAGACCTTACCTTTAAGATGCCCAGCACTCGCAGCCTGCCAAGGTCCATCAGATGTACAGGGGCTTAGCGCCGTGCAGAATCAGTCCTTTCAAGTAATTCTTTCCCCTTCCCTTCCTCCTCAATATGGTTTTGGTAAAGATTAAACTTTCTGAATAGGGAGGGGATTTGCATAGGAAAACATGCTAGGGGAAAAAAAACATTATGCCTCTTATTTTCAGTGGCATTTAGTTATATGTGAGTTTCAGCCTATTGGTTGCTTTTGCCTTTTGCCTTTTCCTGTGGTTCTTTGCAAACAATACTGTCTTTCTGCAAAAGACTGCTGACCCAAGAGTGGAAAGCAGTCTGTTCATGCTGTATTAAAACAAATTTAGATCAGGAACCAAATTCACTGGCATTCTTCTATTCCCTTGGTACCCCAACTGCTCCATAACTTTGCTTTTCTAAGAACAGTGGAAAGAAAAAATGAGAACTGAGCGACAACAAATTTTGGCTCATCTGAAATTCCTGGAGATGTTTACTGTGCTCCTTGTTAGACTTGGGCTTCACTCTTCAGTGTGTTTTATCTTTAGTCTCCTCATATTTACTATGGAGATAGGAGTCTTTTTGCTTTATAATTATAGTGGGTTTTCATCCCTGTTACTATAGATATTATAACAAACATTACCCTTTGCAAAGAAGCCAAGCCAGTGTTCTCTGTCCCATGGATCTCCAGAAGAACACGCAGAGCAGCGCACAGGAGACACAGTGCTCATTACTGTGACTCCTGGGGTTTGATCCAAGCTCGGCTGAGCCTTGCATTGAATTTTGCACCAGTAAGGCACATGTTTATGAGCTCTACAGCTCTGATTTAGTGAGATATTTCTACTTTTTTTAGCAGAGTTCTCAGAAGAAGTCACAGTAACTGTTTTCCAATGTTGCGTCTGGGTTATGTGACGTCCCCGGGCCTGGTGGCAAGTGTGGCAGAACACAAGGGAATGGGGGATAAGGTTGATGGTGAAAGAACTGCCTAGTGAGCAATGCATGCAGTCTCCTGACAGTTTGCAACACTTCAGCGAGGCTGTTCTCCAAGCAATAAGCTGCAGCAGATGCACATATATACTGTGGGGCTGGTGTTACTACTGAGATTTACTACTTGAACCCTCGTTAAAAAATGCTAAGTAAAATCCTTCAAGAAGTACACAAAAGGGGAGATTATTTCATAAGATAAACCTTAGTGTATACATTACTGTGAAACAACTTTTTAGTAGGGCCTGTTGTGATAGGACAAAGGGTAATAGGGTAATAGTTTTAAAGTAAAAGAGGGCAGATTTAGACAAAATATAAGGCAGAAACTCTTTATGATGAGAGTGGTGAAACACTGAAGCATCTAAAGCAAATTGCCCAGAGAGGTGGAAGACGCCCCATTCCTGTAAACCTTCGAGGTCAGGTTGGATGCGGTTCTGAGTAACTGACCTCATAGAGGATGCCCCTACTCAGTGCAGAAGGGTTTGACTATATGAGCCTAAAGTTTAAAAGTGCCTTCCAACCCAAGCCATTACAGGATTCTGTGATAATGGTGAAAACACAAAACTGCAGTCTAATCAAGTATCTAGGTTTATTTTTTTTTTCTTTTAATGGGATAAGTTAAAGCTAAAAATTGACAGTTTTAAGAAGGAAATAAGGAATATAAAAGACAGGTGGGGTTTGCAGGGAACTTTGGCCCCTCTATTCTTGAAATCTTTTCTAACAAAACATCTTGAGAAAAAAAGTGCAAGACTAAACACTCAAGCCAGAGCCTCCACCAAGCTGGGTTGGTGCTCTTTGCTGATGTGAGCTCTGATGTAATAAATCATCTTCCAAGCAGTTGTGCTGATTGTGAACGTAACCCTGGCTGCTTTTCAGATGCAGTTACACTGTTGTGTGCTTAGATCAAGTTTGTTTATTTTTAGAGGTAAAGCCTTGTCTGTGCTTCAGCAAGCAGAGCTGGGCACAATTCCATCACAGGTGTTTTACTGAGGACTTGATCTCAGTTTTATTCTAGTGTAAGAGAAAGCAAAAGCTGGCACTGGGTGCTGGCTTCAGTAAAGGCACATTTGAAAGGGAATCAGCTGAGCTGTAGTAATAAAGGAAGCCTTGGCCTTCTTTCAGGCCACACTATCTCCTTTTTCTTACATTGTCTTGAGGCTTTAAATTTTCAGTTAAAGTTAATTGAATGAGACAGTGATACAGTGAACAGTGAAACCAGATCAATCACTACATGAGACAAAATAGGAGTTGCAATGACACTCAGAAAAAGAGCTTGGGAAATGTGATATTTACATTAATATATTCTACATTTTTATCTCATGGTTTAAAAACCAATTTAAAAATGCCTTACTGCATTGCATAACAAATTTCTCTCTGCTTATTTGCATGCATTTGTGTGTGTGCATTTGGACAACAAAATTGAATAATCATAAAAGCAAATTTAGTAATAATGGGGTATTTTCTACACAGTTACACAGCTTCAATTGCAGAAAATGTAGAACAGAAAAACTCACACCATAGGAACTCATTCTGTTCTCTGAGAGGCAGTCATATGACAGTGAGCTGCATATAAAGCCGTAGGAGAATTTACTTGCACATATTAAGTGGCAGCAGAGAATTTACTGCTGTCTTTTCCATCTTCCTTCCCTTTAAATATTTACCTGGATATTGTTTCTGACTCCTAGCTTGCTGCTAAAACTTGTCATTACTAGTCACTTATGTTAACTGTTTGCATGGAAAATAAGGACTTACTCCTTACAAAATGGATAACTAAAAGTGAAGACTTAATTTTATGTTCATGATCTGAGGGCTGTAAAAACAACAGAAAGCCTTAATCAGTGTTTTCGGGTTATAGACTCTTAGCTCAGTATCTAAATCCTCAGAGTTTTCAGGGAGTCAAAGGGCTTTGTTTTCCTGACAGTCTGTAAAGCACAACGGCACAGAAAAAGTAATCCTGCAGGAATACAAAACGTGAAGTGGTGTCATTTCATCAGGTGCTTTTCCATCAGGAACAGGGATATGGGGCCATTTATATTCAGCAGCAGCTCTTTTTCAAGAACCACCCCCCAAAAAAATTCAGTTTTTCTCCAGTGGAATCTCGTCTCTTCTTTCTTTGCTTTCTGATCTGGTTGTAGTTCCAGAAAGTGATGCCCTGGTATTAAAAAATTAATACACTTTAATGATGAACATACAGGAGGGGTTTTTTTGGATGGTGGTTTTTTTGTGGATTTTTTCATTTTGGAAGCCTGACAGATGCATCTCTGGTTTCAGTGAAAGACTTAAACAATATAAACAAGCAGTGATTCTGTTCCAAGAGAAGGTTTTTTTTAATATTCTTATTTTATTGTAATTACCTTATTGTTTTCATATTATGAGCTACTTGTAGAAAAATACAGGAAACATGACTGCAATACAATCCTTTAATCAGGAATAGCTTTGTTCCAGTCATCATTTCCATTCAGTGTTGGAACTCTGGCTAATAAGAATACAATCAAACCTTGAGTTTAGGTGTAATATGGTGTTAATATTATGGCTTCATTTGGCCTCTATACCTAGTAACTTCTGTAAGTGAACCTTTTTAAAAGTGCCTAGGAGACATTTTGTCTGTAATGCTATTTTCAAGTAAATTAACAAAGTTGTGTTTCTCAAAAGGACACAAACTTCTTCAGGAGAGCCACTTAAAATCTTTCAACCCAAGTCAGCTGGGGAATTTGAATTATCATATATATTAAATCTTCCATTATTTTCCTCTTTTTTTTTTTTTTTGTCACAGATATGATACCTTTACTGCATCATTGTTAAAGCTTGTGAACTTTTAAAGGAAAAATATGAGGTTTTTTAATACCTACATGGATTCTATGTACTAGTTGTTTGTGTGATCTCTGTGTAGAATCCAGCACTGCAAATACTTCACTTTTACTGATTTGCAGCCTACCCCCAACCTTATTTTGGCCTACTCAGCAGATAAGTGTTTATGTTTTCGAATAAAGGGCTGGAATTAGGTAAAGTATTATTTTAGATAATCTGTTTTAACAAAAAACATTTGTCCAAGACAGTTAAAAGACTGCTCCCAAGCTGTTCAAAAGCAGAATGCAGCTACATACAGCGGTCCATGGCAACATATTCTGTGCTTCCCAGTCGATTTTTTTTTTTAACGGGAAGCCAGTATTTTAGATAAGGCTTCGTTTCAAACTATGTTTTTATATAAAGATTGTGGGTATAAAAATTTTACTTACACAGCATTTATAAAAACAAAAATCTAGGTTTTATGATATAGCTTTTATGACTTAAACTAAGTGATATTAAAAGACTTCTGTTCTAGCTAATGGCTTGAGTTAGGGCTGAATAAAAGGCAATTGTTTTTATACTGAAATTATTATTTTATGAAGGATTTCCTTGTTTCCAGACACATATGTATACACACGTATGTAAATTAAACTGAACTCCAGATAAAAGACATACCTCCATGAGCACATTAGAGTCTGATCCAAATTTTATCAAAGTTAGTGAGTGTCTTTCCCATTTCAAACCAGATTTTGCAATCCATATTCACACGACCCTCCAGGGGATCCCTCAAGTTGATGCAGTTTTGCATGACTTGGCCTCAAATGTCTGCTGCAGTTTCAAAAGCTCATTATAGGGCTGCAGTAGGAAATCATTTAGTCTAATTTAAGGAAATCATGGCATATTTTTATTTTCATATCATTTTGTTCTGATCCATCTGTTTACTCTCTTCTGAAGGCAGGATGAAATGTTTTTGAGCCCAAAGACTGCCCTAGTAAAACTGCTGCCTGGAATAAGTCTCAGCAGACGTGTTTGTTCCACATCCCCTTCTTCAGTGCCATATTTCCTTTGGTGGATTTCGTCTCCTCCTGAAAGCAAGCTGTCTAGCTTTCTTGTGCACAGTTATGAAGGAGAATTTCCTACATTTTACTGCACAGGATGAGGTGATTTTGGAAGTTAACATGACCTGAACCACATATGATCAACAGAGAGCATCTGAAAAGTGTGGCATGCACCATTACAAGTTAAAAAAATCTACATTCACAAAATGCTCCTTAGCTCCGCCGCTGGTCAGAGGGTGGAAGAGGGAGAAGAAAGGCAGTACGTGCATTTTTCTGGAAAGCCTGCAGTGTTACCACCATAAAGTCAAATGCAAGAGGAGAATTCAGCCTTAGGTTTGTTGTTCCATAGCAAAGCTGGGTTTGTTTGGGTTTCTTTAAACCTAGACAGATATAGTTTTAGTATTTATTGCTACAAAGACACACAGCTTGTGAAGAGAGATTATATATTTTATTCAATCAACATACATACATTTGGAAAAAGCTACCTGTTTAAACACTGTCTTCCAATTTTAAAGAAAGATACAGTCAGTTTTTGCATTCAATTAGAAATGCAGTTAAAGGAGCTTTTGTCTTTGTTTCATTTTGTTACATTATTTTTGATGACTGGTTGTGGGATTGTTTTGGTGTGGTAGCACTTTTAAGGACACTTGAACAATAAGGTGAACATGACCAAATGTAATGGTTTCAAGGTAATTTCTTTTATTTTATGAGATATTTAGACTTTTATTTGCATGTGGATACCCAAAATACTCTAGGAAAAAAATATGTACGCATTCAACAGCTGGATGTTTACTACTGTTGCATATGGTTACCCATATCCATAGCAGTCTTTCGGCATCATTTTTCCGTGATCATGTTTTTATTTGAAAGAGACTAGTTGTCATGTTTGCTCTGTGATTTACATTATTTAAACAAATGGGGGGAAAAGAATTTGAATCAGCTCATTCACTAGCATGACTAAGATGTACAATAACTTCTTATAAAATGTTCACCGTTACATGGCTGTGAGGCTGCAGTTCAAGCCCTCTGTGTACACACAAACACAGAATAACTCTTTCCATCTGAAACAGCCTGGTGAAAGGATGCTGCCTCCTGGTGATTTAATAGGCATATGAGCTTCCACTAAAACTGCGTCTTCAAGAGAAGTAGTTTGTCTTTGGAAGAGTCCAACAGTGGGCCCAGCCCATGCTCAGCTCACAGGGAAGCAGGAGCAATGGGGAGGCCATCAGGGTGGGGAAGGTAACAGTCCTTGCAGCACCTCTCTCTTCTTTTCCGCAGGATTTTCTGCAAGGGGACTGTACCAAAGCGAGGCAAAAGCTGAACTGGAAGCCGAGAGTCACCTTTGATGTGAGTGGCCTTTCTGGCGTGCTTTGTACCTGCTGGGTGTTCATGTTCTCTAAAAACAATTTGCTGGGAGGGGAAAGGAGGGGGGACACCTCTGTGTGGAGTGACCTGGGCACACTGAGAAACCCCATTTTCGGTGCCTCTGCATGGATCCTTGCTTTGAAGAAAGCAGACGCTGTGGCAGCGATGGGCACCCCAGTGCACAGCAGCGCGCTGACACACACCAGGGCCTGGGGCAGGGCTGCTGGACCCAGCAAAGGCGCATCCTGGGAAGGGCCCAGAAAAGCCCCATCCTCTCCTTGTTCTGCTCTGGGGGGCCAGGGGGCTTGTTATGCTCTGGGGCATTCCTGACACGCTGCCCATTTGTCCCTGCACTGGGGCTTTCATCTGTCTCTCTCCCTTCTGCAGGAGCTGGTGAGGGAGATGGTGGATGCTGACGTGGAGCTCATGAGGAACAATCCCAATGCCTGAGCTCTGTCTGGGCCCGGCAGGCATCACAGGACCCATGCCATGGATGCAGCCCATAGCCAGCACTGCCATGAGCCACCAGGGTGGGCAGCTGCCCCTCCCTGTGATGGTTTTATTGTTGGCCTGCCTGTGTGTAAAAGACCAGTTTTATTCCTGCCTCCACCCTCTACATCCTCCCAGTGCCTCTTGCCCCACACATCATCCCAGCTCTGCCTGGGCTAACTCTGTCTTCTGCCATTAATTGGGGAAGGATCATACTGTACCTGAAAAATTGATCAGCCAGCAAACCCACTGATTTAATTTTTAATTGAGACTTATCTTTCTATTATCTAGGACCTCCAGCACATTTTTGGTACTTAATCTCATTTGAGAAACAAAGCATTTCCTACCCTCCACTCCTCCCCTCTCCACATCAGCAGACCTTTGGTGCAAACATGGGCTCACTATGCCTCCAGACCTTGCTTCACAGCTTCCCCTCTTCTGCCTTTCCTGAACACTCCTTGTTTTTCTTTCCTGCAGCCTTACCTCCACCCCAGTGGCCCAATTCCAGTACCTGAACTCTGTAAAAGTTTGGATAACTTGATATAACTTGCAGCGAAATCGCCTTTTGACCATGTCGAATTAATTCCTAATTGCTGGAATCGCTTTCAAACCAGTCAAGCTGGGGCTTGTATATGTTTTTCAGATCTTCATTTCAGAGTGTGCATGAGTCACTGAAAGCCTTTTTGTCCAGCACCTTCTCAATCCGAGGAGATCAGGGTGTTTTGGTTTTTGACCCCCTCCCCCAAAAATCAACCCATTCCCCTTCCACCCTCTTCCTGCTTACTATAATTAAACCTCAGACGGGAGCGTGAACCATTTCAAAAGATGACTTAAGAAATAAAAACAAAATAAATAAAAAAGCTTAAAAAAATAGAAACTTCAAGGTGAGTAAATATTTTTTTGCTTTTTGTGCCAAGGTACCTGGGTTATCCAGAGGTCGTCAAGCCCATACATTTCCCGTTGGTTTAGGATCTTCCACCCACCAATTACTCCCATCATTTTAAGTTTATGCCTGGAAGTGAGCAAAGAGCAAGATACACAGGAGGGAGACACACAGGAGATACACTTCCTTGAAGTGCATCTCCTGCTTTTTAACTTCGTATATGGGGGACCCCCGCGTTAAAAGGAGGCCGGTGGTGGGGCGGGGGGAGGGTAGCTGTGCTCGGCAGCAGTCCCATGATGGGATGCGGGGTGACAGGAGGGGGCTCGAGAGCAGCCTAGGGGGAGCCGGGAGGGTGCTCCGTACGCCTGTGTCCAAGGGCGGCATTTGCCGGAGGTGCCGTGGGAAATGCGCGGCGCGGAGGGGAGCGGGGTGGAGCGCGCCCGGGCAACCGGAGCAGCCGCTTCCTTTGGGGCTGTTCCTTCGAAAGCGCGAAGGGGGAAAGGGAAACGTGGGAGCTCGGCCGCTGCTTGAGACCCTTCCTACAGGTGCACAGAGTACGAGCCCTCGTAGGGCAGAGAGTAGAAGGAGCAGCGAAGAGAGAAGGATGTCCCTGTTGCCCTCCCTCCAAGCATCTCCCCACGCGTGTGAGGCTCTCCAGCCCTCACGCAGTTTCCGCAGCGCATCGGGGCTCTTCCAGCACAGACCAATGTTGAGTAAGTCGTGGACACTCAGTCCGGAGGCCTGGAGCTCCCCACGGCATCACGCATACATTGCCACTCACCCCCCGTGTGTACACCTCCACGCGTGGAGATATTTATAAAAAGCCTCCTTGGGTGTTTTTCTCCTCGAACGGTACGACTCCACGGCTGCGCCTCTTTTTTTTTTTTAGAGTAAAATAACACTATACCTTCTTCCCGCGGGTGCTCGTACTTGCATTAGCTGCGCTCTCCCGCAGCGTTCACACCGCTACACAGCCCCTGCAGGACGCGCTCGCCCCTGTGCCGTGGGCACCCACCCGTGTGCGGCCGCAGGGCTGCGGCTGTGCTCTGCGGCTGCCACCGCACGCACGCCACGGCCGAACGGGTCCCCCGTGCCCAGCGCTGGCTCCCCCGCCCTGGGGCCGCGGCGGGTGGCGGAGGGGAGGGGGCGAGCTCCGCCTGCCCGGCCGCACCGAGGGCTGTCCCCTCCGCAGCGCCTCGGCCCGGCGGTCACAGGCTGCGGGTGGCGGGTCTTTGGTGGCGAACAGAATAATAATAATTATTTTTTTAAGTATTCCAGCGCTTTTATGACAAGGCATTTTTGCATTGCTGCGAATTATTTTTTTCGCTTACAGTGATTCACTGAGAGGCTTGCTGGTATATCTAAATACTAGTTTACACGTTTCTGCCGAGGACTGGGAACTTCGACTTCAGGGTTTTTTCTCTGGCATCTCTCACTGTAGCACACTCCAGAGAAGCATTTTTATTCTCTGGTTTCTCTCTCTATATTGTGGAACAAGTTGAGAAAAGGATAGGAAAGCGAAAACTGATTCTAGACCAAGCAGTCCCTCACAGTGGCCTGGTGCTGGGTGTCTTTTTGCTGCCTTTGTAGGGAAAAAAAAGGTACTGGTCAAGACAGGACAAAATTCACACTGCCCCACTGCTTTTTACCATTTGGCAAAGGTCGGAACTGCTTTTCGGTTGCCCCAGCACTGCCTTCCTGCCTCATTATTAACTGCTCCTAAAGTACTGCTCTTTGACCACGGGATCACGTCTTGATAACGAAATAAATAATAACTTAAAAGGGAAACAAAACAAACCACTAACAAGCTGCGACTTAGATGATATTGCATACGTAGCTGATACATCAGTTACAGACTTGTGTTCTCTACATCAGTTTCGTGTGCATGTCAAGCGTTTTGTGCACGCGGGTTCGGAAGATATATCCCCCCTCTGCCTGTCCCTGGTCTCATATGGAGACACTGCAGCTTCGTTAATGGAAAAGAGCAGCTCCAGTAGTAAATAACCGAGCAGGCCCCCAGTCTCTAGCGCCTTTCGCAAGCTTCCAACCACCCGCAGCAGCACCACCACCGCCACCGAACAAAGCAAACGACAAGGTGGGTTTAACCTTTCCCGGAACCGCTGTGGCACCGCTGGGGAAAGGCCGGTTGGTGGCCGGGGCCAGACTATTGACATTCTGCGCTGCCCAGGACCGGGAATACGGGCCCGGGACCCTGCCGGGGGTCCACGCCTGAGCAGCCTGTTCCACTGCGTTGTGGGAAGCGGAGAGGTTCACCCTGCGCCGCTGCTACGGGGAGAAGCGGAATAGCAATAGTAGCGCTGGGTTGTGGGGGCTGCCTGGGAATGCGCCCCGTCAGGAAGAGAGGACTCGGGTGGGCAGGGAGAGGAAAGGAGAGAGGGCTCAGCTCCTGCCCAGCGGGCTACAGAGGGCTGGGCCCGGTGGGGAAGGCCGGCTTGGCCCTGCCTGCGGCTCCCTGCCCGGCAGCGCCAGGAATTACGAGCAGCGACGGCCGGGCTCTCTCCCCCGCGCCCGCCGCCTGTCAGCGCCGCCGCCGCCGCCCCACGTCTCTTAGCCATAACTCAGCCCCTCGCCTCCGCCAGGCGGGCCGCTGCCCTCCCCCAGAACCTGTCTTGACAACGGTAAAAGTACCACGATAACCCCTTTTTAATTATTTTTTCCTTCTCTTGAGACCTTTCGTGGGCCACCGGCCACTCGTGGGCTTGCAGGCAGCAAGGAGCGCGGCGGCCTGAGGTGAGGTGGTTCCACGGGAGCACAAGCCCTTGCCACTTCTGCAAGCGGGCCGGGCCGGGCCGGGGGTCGGGCTGCTCCAGGGCTCGCCGGCGACACAGCCGGCCCGCCCGCCGCCCTCCTCCCCGGCCCCGGTGCGGAAGGCCGGCGAGACAAAGCGACGGGGTTTTCCTCGGGGTCGCGGAGTAAAACCGCCAGCGCCATCTAAAAATACACCTCGAAGCTTGGAGCGCCAGCCCGAAGGGTAAAAGCAAACGGGGGCTGAAGGCGACGCAGCCCCGCTCGTCGGGCACGAACACGCCGGCTTAGGGTGGCGGTGGGAAGAGGCTTGCGGCCGGTTCTGGTCGCGCTCGAGTGCTGCAAGGGTATTTAGAAAAATAAAATTTAGGTGTAAATTGGGGGAATGGAAGAGTCTGCCTCCGCCACCACCTCTCCCCGACGCCTTGCACATAAAGCAGCCACGTCCCCCCGGGCGGACATGAAGGTCACATCCTCTTCCCGCTACTCGCCCGGCCGGGAAGGCGTGCTCGGGGCTGCCCCGGAGCAGCGCAGGGAGAGGGGCACCGGGCGGGGGTCGCCGCCCCTCCCGCCTGTGGGTGGCAGGTTTGCAGGGGTGGGCGGCAGGGGGAGGCCCCCGTCGGCTCGCAGGGCCGCGCTCCTGCCTCCCCTTGTGACCCCCCTTCACCTCTGATGGCTCGCTGGCGGAGCATTGTCTCCAGACACAACAAAACCAGGACGGAGCCCTGGAGCAGGCAGGGCTCCAACGTTTTGACGGGTGGAAGAAAAACATCAACAGATACTTTGCAATTATTTGGTGATGGGGGCTAAGGAGAGGCGGGCGGGGGAGAGGTCGCTTTGCAGCAGCAGACGCTAATTGCAACCTTTGCTTTGCTAATGAGCTCGCACCGTTGCATTCCGCGCTCCATCACCGTCCCACCCCCCCCCGGCGGAGCGCTTGAGGGGTGGGAAATGGCGTCGGGAGAAAGTCGTAATTTTTCTGCAATTCGTTATTCGGTTTTAAATCCATCCCATCCCTGAGAGGCGAGGTTAGAAGCGCTGGCCGCCAGCACTTTCATAAATCCTCGCTTGGGGAAAACGGCGAGCAGCTCCTCGCTGGCAGGGGCGAGGTGTGTGCGAGCGCCTGGCCCCGTCCCGCCGTCTGCGCCCCGTCCCACGCCACGGGCAGCCGGGCATGCCCGGCCCGGGGCCGCGGGGCTGGCAGGGCGACGTACCCCTCCGCTAGCTCACGGCTTTAGCCTGACTTCACGCCATCGGACCGGGGGGAAATGCACATGCAGAACACATACAGAAAAAAAAGACTTTCACTCGAAACTCGCATCAAAACGGCACCGAGAATGTATTTATACTGGGCAATCTTGCAAGCACCACATTGTTTAAACAATTCTCTTCTGCTACGGACGATATTATCAGTACTTTTACATTATCGTTCAATGGAAAACATTCTTCTTTTTCCTTATTTTAAATATTTATTCAAAAAAAATTAAAAAATGAAAAAAATTAAACTTGGCACTTAAATGTTCTGGCAAGTAAATAAATTCCAGGAACGTTTTGGGAAAAACGTTTATGGCATTTTTTTTCTGATGGGAGCACTTGCCTTCCGAGGGATGATGGTTGTAGTGATATGACCTGTTTATTCATCGATTCATATAATATATAAATATCCTGAACTCATGAGTGTAATAATTTGCGTTTTTTCTACTGGAGGAAATTCAGCTATTTTAAGAGTTAATGGTTCTAAATGTGTTGGTTTTCCTGGATTCTCCCCAGAGGTGATGGGGGCTGGAAAGGAGGGGGGATTCCAGTTTGGGGTTTTCATTGTTGTTGTTTTAATTCTGCTGAACGCAATCTAAAACAGCTGACCTGAACGTGGGGTGATACACGGCACAACCAAGTCCCCTGACACCTAAAGGTCAGGTGAAAGTCTCCAGCAGGTAAGTTGTGGGCCGGCTGCCTGCCCAGCTCGCTTGCTCTCTGGCTCACAAATTGTTCCCTTCTGCCCACCCAAGTCGTTTCAAGCTGTGTTTGTTTAGGGGGCAAAAAAAAAAAAAAAAAATTGCCGAACACCCAATTCTCTTTCAGCCAGAGAGCTTGTGAGCTCTCACCGGTAGCTCGGCCTGCCGTCCCTCCGCTCTCCATCCAAGTGCTTTTTAACAGCTATTATTTTGTGGCACACGCATACAAAACAAGGCGCAAGTTACCGGCCTAGAAGGTCGCGGAGGTGTGTGCAAAAAATGCGTTGGCTTGGGGGGCGACGGAGAAATCCCCCCCATCCCCAAAGACCCTGCCTGCTGAACGTAGGCAGGGAGCCTTTGCCGGCTGCTTCCCCGGCCCGTGCAGCACAAAACACTGGCGAAGCAGGCCGGGACGAAAAAATGTCCCTCGGACCTCAGGGGCTTGCCCGCGGTGCTGTGCTGCTGTCTCTTGCCTGAACACCGCGACCGTCCGACGGTCCTGTTCCCCCGAGCCCGACGCCCCCGGCCATCGGGTGTCCGGCGAACACCACCTCGCAACCGCTTGCCAAATTTCTGGGCGCCAGCAGCGTTACCACCGAACTACACTCAAGGAATTTGCTCCAAATGACACCGAGGGTTCCCGCTCCGGCTGGACCAGCCGGAGTTACCCTCGGGAGACCTGGGGCTTACTCCTCCGGCAGTCCAAGCAGGCATTTTAGGACGCCTCCTTAGGAAATGAGGGGGTGTCCCACTCTCGTCCCCCAGGCACCCGACCGTTCGCTACCGCTACCTGCACTGCCAGCCCCGGCCTAGGACAAAGCCTGCTCGCTGCCCCAGGTGCGCGTGTATCATTTTAAGGGAGAATGGGGGGCGCAGTAGTGCTGAGAGGGGTCCCCGGTGCCTCCACCAGGGTACGGGGCTGCCGCCCGGCCCCGCAACTACCGGGTAAGGAGCCCGCCCTCCCCCCGCCTCTCATGCGGCTATTGTTTCGTTCAATTAGGCTCCGCTTGATAAAAAACAATCGCTCGTTAACCCTCGCCCTCCTCCCTCCCGGCTGGTGTGTTGTGAATGGCGACATCGTCTCCCTTGACCCCCGTCTCCTTTTCTGTCTTTCTGTCCCCTGAAAAATGATTCCGCGAGCTCTGATTGAATTTTATTCCTTCCTGACCTGGCCCGTTTTTATTGCATGGACACCATCAATCTTGACCTAACGCGACGTTTGTTTATTACTTTGGAAAGAAGCGAATGGCTTTATGAGCCCCAGCGTAATTAAACCAGGAGGGCTACGTTCACCGCGGCACCGCACCACCTTTGGGGCGGATTCACAACAGACAAGACGCCGGGGAGGCGAGGCAGAAGGGAAAAGGGGAAAAAAAGGTGGGGGGAAACCTATAAGAGAGGGGTGACTGGTACCCTCCCAGCGCGTGAGCTTGTGACCGAGATACCGGATCGAAACCCGCGCGCGTCCCCGGGGAACTCCGAGCAGTGCCTTACACCACACTTCAGGCCCGCCAGCCTCTTGCGCAGCTTGCCGCGTAAACCTGAGCTTGCCCTCCGTGCTGCTCCGGCTGCGCGCTACCTGTGTCCCCGCGCAGCGACAGCTCGGCCTCGGACGCCCTGACAGGGCCCACCACCGTGCTCTTCACCTCCCTCCTAGCCAAAAAAAAAAAAAAACCCAAAACCACAAAACAAAACAAAAACCACCCCACCCCAAATCCGCCACCAAAAAAAAAAAAAAAAAAACCAACCGAAAAAAAAACAAATCAAAAGATCAGCGCATCTCAAAGTGTGGATGAATTCAGCCAATACACCAGATCCCAGCACAGGGAGACGGGGGAAAATGGACTGAGTACGCGAAGGAGTTTGAATTACTTTACGAGTGAAATTAATTGAAAGCTAATGTTCAATTAGCCGTCGCTGTTGAAATGGGTGATTTCGGGAAGTGGACAGGGGAGAGCTTCCAGGGGCAGCACCGCAGTTCTCCTGTGCTGTGCAGTGGAACCATGTGCGCGCCTCGGTGCTGCATGCTTTTGCCTACGCAATCAAACGACGTAATAAAGACTGCGCACCCTTACCTCACGCTCATCCTCACGTGGGCGCGGAGAGGCGCGCAGCCCCCGGCCGTGGGCCACCACTCCTTTCCACGCTTTCCGCGCAGCGGCACCGCGGCGCTGCCACCCGCAAAACCCGCACAACCCGCACCGACTTTCTCGTGTGCCGTGCGTGACTCGCCCGAAACATCCAACCCAAGTCTCCAGAGGCCAGGGTGAAACTCTAAGCTCGTCCTGCTCCAGCAGCGTATTTTTGGGGAGGTGAGAGCAGTGTACAGACAGCTGGTCAATACACTGCAGCCCCAGAGTTACCAATAGTGTTACGAAGTTGAACCTAGCTATGAAAATAGCCACTAACTTCGAAATGTCTTTCCCGAACTTCGTGGCTGTCAGAAAGGGCCCCAGATATCATAAAACTCCGATTTGGAACCACTCCCTTAAATGTCTCCATCCACGACACAGCCCCACCATGTTCTCCATCTGACCTGGCCTGTGGAGGTAGGGAAGGGGTTTTAATCCATGTCCTCTGGACTATTTGCATGCACTTCTTTGCTATTTTTGGTTATGACCTTAGCAGAACATAATAGGAACTGTAATTGCTTTGAGAAGAAATTCTAAGAAGGAAACTTAGAAAGGAGAATATTCCTCCCCTCCACGTTTTCCACAGTTTAAGTGACAGATGAGCAAGTACAAGTAAGAAACCACCAGAACCACCACCTAAATGGAATGGTCCCTCAAATTGATTTTTAAAAAAATTGTTTTGTTTTGTTTTTTTCATTGGCAAAAAGCAAATCGACAGTTTGGAAAAAAATCAGTTTGAGCTAAAAAAACCCGACAAAGCGCCGTGCTAACCTGGCGCCTAAATGACCTCTCCGTAGGCATGGCTGGGGCCAAGTGTCCCAGTTTGCTGTAGGGGCTGCCACCACAGACGTCGAGGCCTTACGGGGACACCTCAGCTGCTGCCCAGGCGCATATCCCGTGCCCACCGCTGCGCAAGGTCGCACCGCATCTCTTTTGGCGTTCAGGGCAGGCCCAGTTCTTCTGCGAGACAGTCACAGGTCGGAAGGGATGCTCGGGTTTGCCTCCTGTGCTCAAGAGGAGGGAAGCACAAGAGGAACAAGGGTCCGTGGGGCCCCGCTGCTAGCAGTTCATGGTGGCCCGTGGGCAGGCACCCCACTCCGTGCCCCCCAGTTGTGCTGCCCCAGCCCGGGAAGGTTTCTAGCGAGCCTGCTCGGCCTTTCCCCATGCCAGCAGCAGCCGCAATGCCTCACGCCGAAGGCTCCGGCCCGGCGGAGCCCGTAGTTGCCGACCCCCATCCGTTGCAATGTCGCGCAGGGACCCGCGGCATGGGACTGCGCGCCCGGCGGGCCGCCTCCCGCTGCCGAGCCCGCACTTTTCACTGCCTACCGCGGGGACCGCCAGCACTGCTAATCTTATTTTCGTTGTGATCAATTTCTGTGCGGAGGAGGAGAAAAAAAAACATTATGGTTATGATTGTAACAAAAATAAAATAGTGTTTTTAAAACTCAAGACCAAGCTCGCGTGTGCGGTGAGCCAGCTCGTCGCACTGAGAAGCAGGAGGTGACCTCCGCCGCCACCACGCACGTCACTTCAGGAAAGGGATCCCCTCCGGGGGCAGAAGATCCCGACACGACCTACCTGCGACCGAGCGGGAAGTTTCCCTTTGCCCCCTCCCTGACTGCGAGCCGCCCTCCCGGATCGCCGAGCCCACTCCACCCGCCCCTTTTGCAGCCGGGGCCACGGGTAGCGCAAGTTGCGCGGCCGCCCCGCGGCAGAGGGCCGCGGACCGCCCCGAGCATCAGCAGTAATTACACACGGCACTTGTTCAAGCTACGCACAGCCCCCCCAGCTTCCCTCGCCGACCAGCACCACTGACAATGCAACGGGTTATTAAACAAGCCGGTCTAATAACTGCTTTCCCCCCTATTTATTTTCACCACAAACACCCTACCGCTGGAGACCGCTGAGAAAACCCAAACTACAGGAAAGCCGGCGCCTGATCGCAACAAAAATAACAGGCAAATAGCACACTCAGTGGCCTCTACCCTCCGCCTTCTTTAAATTTTATTTTAAATACATGACGGGGGGCAGGAATGGTCTTATTATGCAGCCACCCCGCTGGCAAACCCATCTGCCGGGGCGGAGGGATCTGCTCCAGCGAGGGTCCCCTCTCCAGCGAGGGGGAGCTGGGGCATGAGGCAGTGAAAGCCCCGCCGTGCCTCTGGCCCGGCAGTCCCGCTCCCAAGGAGGCGGCAGTGGGCGGGAGCCGCCAGCTTAGCTGCCCCCCGCTCGGTACTGGGAGAGGAACTATGGGGAGCAGAAAGTGAGCCCGACCGAGAATAGGTAGCATTTTAATTCCCTTTACTGGTGAAAAACGGGGAGGAGCAATTAAAACGTCCCCGGAGCGAAGGCGCTCAGCTTTGCGCGTCCTCCTCGTCAGCTTTACCACAGCCGGGCGATGGAGCGTTTCGTACCCAACTCAGCAAACAAACAAATGTAAATAAGGCCGGTAATCTTTGCAGAGGTACTAGCACGAAAAAGCAAAGACTATGCCATACTTAAAAAAAGGTATCCTAAGCCAAAGCGTTCTAAGATGACACACTCCCTCCAGTTCATTCCATCTGCTGAAGGTGTTTTCTAAACATTAGACTATTGCTTTGGAAGAGAAGCACAGCTCAGAATCGAGGTGATAAGGTTGAACTGTAAATACCTTTGTATTTATTTACAGCATAACCCTTAACAATGCAACAGCAATTACTGCTAAGTGTTGCCTTTAGATAAGAGATTGTGATAGGAAACTGTATTATCTTGAAAGCAAATTTTAGGCCTTAAATATCTGTAATCAAATAAACTTATTTCCAAGTCTGACTGACAAGGCTGATTCTTTTAAGTTAATGAATTTATTGCATTTTGGTGGTTACTTACAAAAGGGGAAGGTGATCCCCATTGCCCATAGGTTCTTAATAGTAAGTAGTCCAGAAGGTAAGATTCTTGATATGACAAGACGCCAGTCTGTGCGGCACTCATTTGCTACCCTGATAATATATCTTTTTTTTCCGATTTGAGGAAAAATGAGGGAGGTAAGGAGAAAAAACCCCAAAAAACCAAAAAACAAACCAGAACAAAACAGCACCCAAACAACTATATAAGAAAAATTCGCCCACTCAAAATATTTTAAAAATAATTTCAGTCCGAGCAATTGAGATTCAGACCAGTAAAGTCCCTGAAGGACGGGAGTAATGGAGAGCTACAAGGGTGTAAGGGTAGACTGTACAAGAACCCTTTAATCCAACTACTTTTTTTCCTCCTGAAATAAAATATTACTTTAAATCTATGTGTTACAGAAGCGGCTTCACAGATGTGATTGCACGCTTTGCTATCAATTCTAAGAAGCAGTGATTTATATGCTTGCATTACATTTAAGAGTACACGTACTACAGATTATTTGGCATCTGCTATACACTGTGGAGTTTAGAAAAATATGCAATGCGTATATGAAACTATAAATAAATACGTAATCCTTCTTTAAATATAGGTACATATATAAATCCTAGATATAAATACATTTGAAACACACACAGAGCGATCGATAGCTCGACATATACAGTTACACATGGTCTGGAATCTAGTGCATGCACTTCTACCTCGGAGTTATCACTTAATATATCCTTACATAGGCATATTATTTAAAACAACGTAATGTCGCCATACTACTGTGTATGGTCAAATATTTCCAGGTCTTGCCCATTAATTGCTAAGAAAACGTGTTTGTTTATTTGCCAACTCAGAGCTGCCATGGGAAAGTATTTTTTTCCTAGCGGATAAGGCGAGCTGACTAAGTGGAACATATTGCAGAAGAGACTGAAAAGGGATTTTTCGACCTGGCAGTTCCTAAATGGTTTTTGGAATTTGTGCGGAGGGGAACAAGCTGTTCCAGCGACAAAGTTAGTTATGAAATCCCTTTTCCCTCTCTTTCTCTCTCTAAACGAAAGTATTAAAATATACAGACGTGTAAAGGATCATTCCAACTGAATGGTAATTTATTAATAAACAAACAATGCAATACCTTCAGAATATTTTCAACAAAAAAAAAGAAAAATATTGATAGAATAAGATTAATACAGTTTCCCTTTTTATATATAGTGAAAAAAATCAGCGTTTCAGTCAATTTTAACGTCACTTTTCAGGAAAGGGGGAAACACTTTCTGGCGTTTGGTCCGCAACATCCAACTACAAATTAAAAATAAATTACTATGTTGCAATTTACATTTTAAAACAAGTCCTTGTAGAAGAGGAAGGGGAGGGGGAAAGAAGCTGGTACTCTACGCTGGACTTTTCGCTCCCTTTTAAACACGGGGCATGACAATACCTTAAGGGAAGGGGAAGAGCGCGGGGTGGGGGGCGGGAAAAAAAAGTATTTCTCAAAGCAATTAGAAAAAAAAAACTTACGTGTTATTGGAGTAACACTGTCCTTTAACAAACCAAGACATGCTTTGGGGCTGTGTCTGTACAAAAGCTTTTCGCGATGCGCTCGCTTCCCTCCGCGGGCGCTGCGGGAACCGGCGGCGCGGTGCGGAGCGGAGCGGAGTTCCCGCGGTGTCCCCGCGACGGGGCGCGCTCAGAACTTGCCGCAGTCGTAGACGAAGGCCCCGGAGGTGCGGTAGAGCGGCTGGCTGCCGGGGAAGGCCATCTGACAGCTCCCGCCGCCCCCCGCCC
>VXAZ01000373.1:543410-636111 GCA_013399875.1 Gymnorhina tibicen | reverse complement strand
TGGACCGGGCGGCCGGGCAACCCCCACCCCCCCACCCCCCCGCCGGAGCGCGGAAAAAAGGAGGAAGAATAACGACGGCAGCGCCGAAAGCCTCTTCTTCTTCGCCCAGGAAAGCCCACCGGCGAGCTCCCGCGCTCCACGCGGAGGGGGAAAAAAAATCAAAAAAGGGGGGGAAAAAGGAGGGGGACAAAAAAGGAGAAAAATATTTTTAAAAAGAAAACGGCGGAGGAAAAAAAAAAAGTAATCGCAGCGGAGAAAGCAACTTCCAAACGCAGAAAGAGTATTAAGAAAATAAAACCTTTGCAAAGAGGCTCCCACGCTCCCAGTTCCTTGTTCCACGGGGATCTGCAACAAGTTGTCTGCAAAGGAGGGACAAAAGTAGAGGGATGTGTTTTGTTGGCTTTTTTAAGCGAGCAGAAGAAGAAAAAAATCCACCTTCCCGATCTCCCAGTGCAAAGTCTCCCTCTCTCTCTCCCTCTCGCTTTTTTTCAGTCTCTTTTTCAGTCGCAGGCTGCTTTGGGAAGCATCGGAAAAACTCCTGAACTTTTGAGCATCCGTCACCACGGCGAGAACTTTTTTACGCACTTACAGTTTTCTCCTTTTTTTTCCCTCCCTCTCCTCTCTCGGTGTCCCTTTTTTTTTTTTTCCTCTCTTTTTTTTCTTTTCCTCCTTTTGCAGACGGCTCGGCTCCGCCCCGCCGAGCTGGGCCGGCCAATGAGGACCGGGAGACACCCCGGGCTCTGAATGAGGAGGGAAAAAAAAAGAAAAGGAGAGAGCGAGGGAGAGAAAAAAAAAAAAAAAGAAGGAAAAAAAAATCCCCGCAGCAGCTCCGGGAGTTGTAGCGCTCGGGGACCGGCCACACACACTCGCCGGCACACGCGGACGCCTTGAGCGCCGTGGAGCCCCACGTTCGCGCTGGCCGCTGCGTACCCGCGGGGATCCTCCGGCTCCCGCGCATTTTGCTCCACGAGCCCGCCCGAGCCCCACTGCCCCACACCTCGCTCGCTCGCCCACCCACCCGCGTCCTCACGCACGCGGTCGCCCTCGCACACGCACCCCGGGCGCACGCACCGTGTGCATGCCCTCACCAATATATATGTATGTATATGTGTACATATATATGTATATGTTATATGCTTCCCCCGGAGCTCTTTCCACCCACGCGCGCACCCCACGCTCTGCCACGCGTGTTTCTCCCCCGAATGCTACTTCTTTTTTTTTTCTTTTTTCTTTTTTCTTTTTTTTTTTGTGTAAGCTCCTCGGTCTATTTTCTCCGCACGTTCCGGTCGGGCTCTCTCCTCCTATTCCCTCCAGGCTGCCTCTGGTGTCGGCGGGCCAGCTCCATGCCGGTGTGCCGGCTCGCTCCCTGCCCGCCCCGGCCAGAAGCTCACCCCTGTTGTCTTCCACCCCCCACGCCAGCGGGGACGGCGAGGAAAGTGTGTGTGTGTGTGTGTGCGTGTGTGTGTGTGTGTGGTGGTAGGATGCCCCTGCCTCAGCAGCACCACCCTGCCTACAACCAGCTGCCTGCCTGACCAAACGCTTCTGAAGAGATTGCATTCCTCCGGTTGACAAGGGTTTGACGAGTCCTCCAAAGCTCCTTTTTATTAATCAGCTACCAAGGGCTTTCCTCCCTCTATCTGCAAATGAAGCGCGCGCTGCCTCTGCTGTTTGTAAACACGGGCGCGTTTCTCTGAACGGGGTCTGTAGCTCGCCCCTTCAGGTAATCTTTACGTGATGTGGGATGTGATATGGAAAGCGGACCCTTACTTTATCTCTTTACTCATTTGAGATGGAGAGGGCATAATTTGTTCCTAGCCTGCTTCAGAGTGGATTCCGTGGTATGTCAGGTGTGTCAAAACACACAAAAAGGGGAAGAAAAAGAACAAAATGAGTGTTCTTTAAACTGCTTGGCCGGCTCTGCTATGAAGATTTGATTTGCTTTGCCTTTGTCTAACTATCTGAAATAACGTTTGGGCTCTAATCAGAATAAGACTTTAACGGGAGCTCAGAGGGAACAGAGAGTGAGGGTTTAGTTATTTCTTTTTAAAATTTTACTTTCAATTGTCTCTTATATTTGAAAAATGAAGATTTTCTTTTCGTACTTTAAACACTGGGGAAATTAGTATACATTGTTTTACAGTAGTCTATTTTACCAATACTTGAGATATTCGAAATAGAATCCAGTACTCTTCATTCGCTTTGTAGCCCATACCTCTGAAACTTCATTAGCGTTAATAATAGATCAGCTAAAAGGATCACGCTGAAATCTATTTTAAGGGGTGGAATTTGTACTGGAAAGACGTGTGTGTGCTGCGTTTGTGAGATGAATTATCCATTTTGATCTTGTGACACTACAAATACGTTAAAAGACCCTTTTGGCTTCACTGATTTGAAACCCCCTTTCCACACTTTTTACTGTGATCGATTGCTTTGGGGATCATGCCTTTGGAGCGTGCTAAAGGTGCATCATTTGTTTGGTGATATTTTAGCAGATACGGCTTTTCCTCTGAAACACCGATCTGTTAGTTATTAAAAAAAAGTATTTAAAAAGAGATTCAAGTCATGTGAAGAAGGTAATTTATGTAGCTTAATATCTGCTCCTTTTTATATTCAAACGTAAAGGGTCTCTTTTTGGTAATAAACGTCAGTTCTTTAATGGTGAATACATTATCCCGTTTAGCCTGTTGTATTTCATCGTCTGGAATCTTTCACCTGCTCCTGCCTAATTACAGTTTTTTTCCCTTTCCTCCTACCACGGCAGAATTAATAAATGTGCAAGCACCGGACTAGATGTCAATTCCAACACTTTATATTTTCAAAATCTCTTATTTGTTTTGCTGAGGGGAAGAAAAAAAAGGAAAAATAGAAAGAAAAAGGGCATTTTAGCACGTTTCCATGCAGCCCAGGTCATCCGGTTTTCCCACGGTATTACCTGCCGTTAAAAACAATTTCCGTGGGCTTCCCGCTCGCTCCCTTGAGCGCCCGTAACGTGCCGCTCTGAGACCCAGAGCCTTCACTGGCTTTTTCATTTTATCTGGACAATGTTGACCGTAGCAAAGCTGTTTCACAGTGAAAGGTTGGAGTAACACCGAGAAGTTTCAGTATAGGGAAGAAGTGGAGGGGGACGGGACATTAATCCGAAGTATTTTGCATCTAATATATTTTGCAATAGCCACTCTGATGCTATAATTGCGAACTGACGCAACTAACGTGTGTTAAGTTACAGACCTCAACCCAGCAGGACTTTGGTTTCTCTACTCGAGGCACAAAAGTCACCATTGTGAAGGTTCATAGTGGAATTTGGGGCTTGTGTGTGTGCGTGTTGGGGGAAGCAGCGGGTTTAGGGAGGCAGAAAGATCAGTTTTCCTCCTGCTGTCTTTGGATACCACCCAGAAGGAGTCCTTGGCGCTTGGTCGTCACCCACCCGGTCGTACTGCAGGGCTACGTCTCCCAGGCGCCCTACCTCAGCCGCCTTAGCCAGCCTGGCCTCCGTGCGGGACAGCCGCCTTGGAGGTGCCCCGCCTGTGTCTGCCGCAGGAACGGAGCAGGACGGCTGCAACCTCGGCCTCCGTGACCCCCCTCTCCCCCAGGCCCCCGGGCGGCGGACACGGCCGCTGCCGCCTCCTCCCCGAAGCCGGGCGAGGGACGCCAGCGGCCGGGCAAGAGCCCCGACGGGCAGCCCCAGGCCAGGGGAGCCGCGTTGGTCTTGAAACCCTCCGAGGATTCGCGTGTGTGGTCATTTGCAACCTTATTTAACAAGATGTCAGAAAGAAAGATGACATCTGAGCGGGAGGCGGAGGGACTACCATTTGACCTGGGCAAAGCCCAGGTGGACCCAAACAATTCGCTGTGCGTTGTCCTCCTCGCTCCTCTCAAAGACCTGGAGGTGAACTGCTTTCCAGCCCCGGGCTGTTTATGTTTAGTCGTAGTCAGAGCTTCGCTTCTCTCCCTTTCTTTTTGGCTTCAACATCATAGCAGTGTCCCTGTAACTCCGAAGCCAGCCACCCAGCCCGGCTCTTTGCATCTCAGGATGCAGCTTTCCGTGTTCTTTAAACAGCGGGCGACACCACAGGAGAAAACCGCTGACATCCTTTCGAGGGGCAGGGAGGGAAGTGATCGCATCAAATCTGTGCTTCACCAGTAGAAAAATCTATTGTGCCGAAAGTCTCCTCTCTGTTTGCAGCCGCTGGACATGGGTGACAGCAATCTCTCCCTCCCTCCCTCTCTCCCTCTCGTCCTTGCACCAGCGCCTCTGCCATCTCAAGCCTGTGCAATTAAGCCGAACTCTAAATGCAAGGTCTGTTTTGCGTGGCACTCAGTTAAGCAAACAGGCGGGATTGTTATTTTATTAACGTGGGTTAACAATTCCATAAATAAGCCGAGGTAGTTTTCCAATCCAGGGCGTCTTTTATCTTGAGACATAAATAACACAGCTTAATACGAAAATGAGCACTCCATTCCCTGTGGCATCTTTAGCCTCTCGTTCTTGGCTGAGAAATAAATTATCCTTTGCAGTAAATGAGGCAGCAGTCATCGGCTTCATGCCATTCACGAGAGAAATACCTTAATTTCATGTTCGGTGTCTAAAAGCGAATTTTGCATTTAGTTTACAAAGAAGAACCGAGATCGTCCAGAGGTCGGAGCCAGCGCATTTCATCTTCCCACGATAATTATCACGGTCGTACATATAATTCGTCTCTGTGACACAGGTTGTGTGCCGGAGATGTGGCGGCACTAAGGACAAAAAACAGGCTGTGGGAAACTATTTGTGTTGTTTCTGGTGTTAGGCACTTTCTGTAAAGTACTATCACACACACATACACACACAGAGAAAAACCCGCAAGTGCGTAAGAAACCTTTAATTATTTGGTAGGTTCTCTAGCTTTGGCATCCCGTGGTAAAACACCATCATCGGAGCGGCTGAGGATGTTAAAAATTCACTCCTAAACTGACAAGAGGATAGCCAGACATGGACCTTTTAAATTTTTTTTTCTTTTACTTTCCAAGGTCCCCTGTCCCTTTTGTGTTCCTTTTCCTCCCTTATTTCCTTCCTTTCTCTGGGAGGGGCAGCGAGGACGGAGGGGGGGCTGAATCCATTGGATTCTCTGGATTCATATAAATGAAAACACACAGGGAGCAACGAAGCTAGGGGTATGAACCTTAGCAGCCCCGTCCTGCTCCATCTCCACCTATTGCTTTAGCAGACGAGAGGAGAGAGAGACTTATTTGTATAAAGGGTTTATTTACATTAGAATGAAGCGACAGTTCCTAGTCTGGGAAGTGATAAGTACTTGGAAAGTCATTAGGTAGCAGATAGAGATCAGCCCCTGGATACATAATTGCCTGCCTTTCCCATACTCATTTTTGAGGGCTGGGAGCTTTCTCGGGAGGGTGTGCGCCAGAATAAGTGCGGGTGCGGAGAGGGGGGCAGTCCGCTGAGCCCTGCTGAGAGCCGCGACCGGGCGCTGCCCCGCTGCGGGCGGCCCTTGGCCGGGGGCAGCCCAAAGCCCCCCGCCCTCGGCGAAGGGCTCCGCGGGGGGAGGCCGGCCCTCAAGCCTTCGGTGCCTGCGTGGGGGACAGCGGACAAGCAAGGGAAGCCGCAAAGCCGCTTCCCCCCGGGTAAGGAGCGACGACGCTGCCGCGCACCGCTCCGCTCCGCTCCGCTCCTCTCCGCACCGCCCCGGCGGCCACCTGCGCGGCGGGCGGGCGCTGCGCGGGCCGCGGGCTCCCCCTCCCGGGCCGCCCGTGCCACCGCCGCCCGCCCCCCTCGGCCACCGGGCCCCGCCGGGCACCTGCCCGCGCCCTGCCTGCCCCCGGCGGTTCCCCGCGGTTCGGCCGCGCTCTCTCTCCCCCGGCACACGGGGGAACGGTGAACGATGGGGTTCATCACCTCACGCAAACCCTTCCCGCCGACGCCGGGCTGAGGAGCCGCGGCCGCGCGGGGCGGGTTTCGAGGGGCGCAGCTTGTCGTCGGAGGTGAGCGCTAGAGTGATGCCAGCTGTGTCCAGGCCATTATATTCTTCCCTCTGCCAAGGAATGTCTTTATTGGTTGCCAGGCTTGCCAATAAAACTTGCGAGTGAAAAAGCGTTGGTTTCCAGGAAAAGTACTTCTGTTTTTAACCTCTCCCTTGCTGTCCAATTACTGATGTGTTCAACCTCCAAGGAACAGCTTCGTAAAACTGTCCGGTAAACCCAGAGGCAGATGCCTTCACAGAGTTGCCACAGAGATGTGTAAATGTACACACACATATATACACACACACATGCACAGCTACATGCACACACGGTTTTCAAGGCATTTCAAGGGTTTTACAAGGCATTTATGGTTATTAAGTACAATCACACCAAAGAACTAGTCTCCTCTAAGGCTCCTAGGAGCTATGGTAATATGAGTAATAAAACTTAGATATCTGCATATGCACTTTTATGAAGCCACAGATGCTCTCTTTGCAGTTGTTTGAGCACTGCTGGAAGTAATCCCTGCCTGTTTATATACAGAAAACAACGTCTCACTCTGCAAAAAGCAAAGTACAATAAAAAGATGTGAAAGAATAGTTTAAAAAGTAGAACTCTCAAGATGTAACTATTATTTTCCACAGACCACAGGGAATGCACAAAAGAAGTGGTGTTTTAAATGCACCTTGTGTAACACTTGAAACTCACAGGTGCGGGAGTTCCATGGGCTGTGACCCCAGGCAAGCCCCACTTTCGAGTAGGTCTCTTCCCTCAAAATGAAGCAGCATACAATTTAAAGGTAAAAGAAGCCATCATTCAGTTCCTGAGTGTGTTACAACTGCAGTTTCTGATTCTTTCTCTCCCTCTCTGCCTCCGTAAGGCCACATGGAGTGCCATTTCTGCCAGTCTGTAAACAGACTGGTAGGCATGAATTGAACAGAAAAGTTGTACTGAAGAAGAAAAGAGCTTTATGGCAGTATGTATTTCAGTGTCTCCCCAGAGTCCCTTCTTTGACCAAATAAAATCAAAGCTTTCAGTCTTTCTTTTCTATCCAGTCTTTCTTTTTTATCCCTTCATTAGTCCACTGTGTCTTGGATGCGTGGCTCTGGCATGTAACCACCTCACCTCCTCAGCTCATGCCCCAATTCCTGCCCCAGTGAGACCGGCTGGCCAACTGTGATGGCAACATGGCTAATGTTTGCATGTGAGGATGGCATCAGCCAAGCCAGGCAAGGTCAGTTCTCCCATTTTGCAAAGCAGAAGAGGTTGCCACTCTACATTCAGTGGCAGATGACCAATTCAGAGGTGCTACACTTGATAAATACAAGTACAGGTATTTTAAGATTGTGTAGCATGAAGAAAAGAACCCTTGATAGTTTATTAAAAAAAGCGCTTTCTATTTAACTTGATAACCCCTAAAATAGAGGCAGAGAGTCTTAGCCAAGGATTACATTTAAAATAATTGCACATGGGTAACTGTAGGATATAAGTGTGGTTTGTTAGGTAGAAGGCAGATACACAGCTTTCCTTTAGCACACACTTTTGCTCTCAAGAGTTGTAGACACCGCAAACATTGAAACAGTAAGTTACAAAGGGAATACTCAGTATAGGACACTCTGGTTGGTATCTTTCCTGCAGTTTAGATGAGCTTGCCAGGTAGCAGAAAACAGCATTTCTCTATTCACTAGAGCCTTTTGGAGAGGTGCTGTGTGACAGGGAGGCTGTCAGAGGCAGAAGTGTTTGCATGGGATGGAGACTGCAACTACCGTAACCGTCCCTGTGGCAAGAACACCCACAGAAACAGGTAATTTGCCCCTCCCACACCAAATAACAGCCAGAAGCAAAAAATGTTAAAGTAACTTACATCATCGTTTGCCTGTATCATTACTAAGGAGGAACTGAAAGCTGTTTTATGAGGAGCAGACAGACAAAACTAGCTTGAGCTTGAGACATAAAAAACCCAAACCACTAAGATACCTGAAGGCATCCCAATTAAGTGATATTACCATCCCGATCAAGATGCAGTCATTGTTAGTAAGCACCCCTGATTTTTAACAGAGATATTCCAATTAAGTAGATTTCCTGATTAGGCGTACTTAAATTAAATGGAGAGAACAGTGTGGAGCAAACCTGGATGGCTTTTTATAAGGGCCAGCTTCAGAGGGGAGCTCTGTCACTTGCAACAGGTCGTAAGTGGAGTTCAGGCCACGTAGGCCAAAATCACGGCAATGCCCCTTTGCCCCATGCTGAAGGCATCTAACCTTGAAGGCATCCAGCCTCTGTCGGTGCCTCCGTCTCTTACCTGCGTGTTCCCCGAGCACTGGTAGCTCTGCTGCTGGGCATGCCTGCAACCGCCTGAGTCAGAGCATCTTGGCACCTGTTTTTAGCCTAAATCCCAGTGGGATCCAAAAAGTAGGCAGAGTGGCGTCTAAGTACCCGCAGGGTCTGATTCAATAGATAGTGTTTTGGGCTTTGGGACAAATTTGAAGGGAAGGTTCTTATCACCTCTGCACCACATATCTCTGTATTTTACAGGTCTCAGCTCTGGCCAGATCCTCATGGTTTTTGGATGGAGTGACTTGAAGTGACACATTCTGGCAGGAGTCACATACCTTTTTATGCTATTGCCTCTCTCCTTGTTACTCAGGCCTTGAGCTTGAAGGTCTAAAGCACAGGTTCTGGAAAAAAAAATGCAGAGAGCAAGACTTCCAAACACTGGCCCTTTAGAAAGCTCTGAGCTGAACCTGCCAAGTGTGCTGAGTGAAGGAGAGAAGGTTATGAGGCTTACATCTAGATACGTTGCGCTTAATATTCACCATGGGCACAGCTGCAACTGGAATAACTGTTCTGTATAGGAGAGAGCTCTGCAAAAGAAGGTTGCAGTGATAAGGATGGCCAGTCTGAGCCATGGGAATAGTTTCATGTCTCTCCATGCATCTGTTTCCTTCCAGAGGCTGGGCATGTCTTGCATCTACACAATAAGGGAAGGAATGTGAGCCCTCCACCACACCTCTAGCTTTCAACATTTGCTGAGCCTGTTTGTCTATTTCGGTTTTGTTTTGTTTTGTTTTTTTTTCACCTATGACTTTTGAGATTGTAATCTCAGCAGGGTAGGGACTGCCTTGTGTTCTACATTTGTACACTGACTGTGCCTGGGATCTTGAGCTGATGTGCTAATAATGAATAAGCATAATTTTCTTGGGGAATACTCTTCAAGGATTCATCTGGAACTGATTGGACTGGGGATAAAATAGACCATTTCCTTTGGAGAGAAGGGCTTATGATAACCACTCAATTAAAAGGATCACTTTCCGCAGAGGTGAACACAGCTGTTGCACTCAGTAGTGTTCATCATGGATTTGCATAGACTGAATAGTACATCATGTCCCTCTTTTTCCTAAAGTTAGGAGAATGGCAACATCTGTCTAAAGGACTTTGAAGAAAATGATGACACGGAGTTTTTCTTGCTGAACTGTGGCAAAGGTGTGCTGTTGATGTGTGCCTGTTTTTCAATTTGCCTACCCATAAAAATTCCAAATGTAGTAGCTTCATGTAGTTATTTTGTCTCAGATGTCTCTTGCTTGTGTGTCATCCTGACCTTGTATGGCTGTGTGGCATCACAGTAAATCAGTCCAGAAATTAATATTCGAATTAATGCTTGAAATTAATGTTTAAAATATTTTATTTTTTCTTTTCATATTCTGCTTTCCCTTTCAAACGAGGCCAGCTCCTCAAGCCATTAAACTGAATTGCATCAGTTGTGGCTCTAGCTTGGAGAAATTAAAGGCAAGCACCTGTACCAGCTCAGCACCACCACACCGGATGCACTTGCAGAAGTACAGCCACGGAAGAGCGAGCAAGACTAGAGCTTGGAGGATGCTGCTAGATTTTATGTGCTTGCATTATGTGCCAGGAAGAACCATAGGGTGCTGTTAGGGAAAACTGCTGGTTTAGGCAGTTCCAGCATTGAAATTGGTTTCTCACCCTGGAAGCTGTCCCTCACAAAGTGCAGTGTGCCACAGTGGCATAGGTTTTTTTTGTGCAGGCTTAAATATGCTTGTTAACTCTTAAAAATAATGCTATCTCTTCCAGCGCATTTCCCGTTGAAGTGAATGGAAATGTTCCCATTGACTTTAAAGAACAGTTTCCTCCACCTACTGCTTCTTAAAAGACTTAATCAAGCATGTTTAGTGGAAACCTATGAGAGTTGTCTAATGACTGGCTCACTTTGCCCAGGGAAAAATGTAACCATAAACTGAAACATGATGCTGAAAACTAAGTTTAGTAGAAAGTGTTTAGTCTAGTGCTGGATGAATGATGGAAGCTTTTATTTGTGAATAATTTATTTGACAATTGGTGCGGGAAAAAAAATGACCGAATAAGTTCTTTGCTCATTTTTTCTTGCCTGTCTACCAAACTGGCTGCACAATGCTCAAACAAATTGCTAATATTTATTCAGAAGCGAAGAGGTCAGCTTTTGTCAAAAACGTTTTTAGCAGTGGCTTGGACAAACACCAGATTAGCTTAATTTTCTTGTGTCCTCTGCATAGTAAACAAAGGAAGTTGTGCTATTAGTTACTGAATTCACTGTGAATTTTGTATCTCACTAGCAACGCTTATAGTTTACTGCAAATCTTCTGTTGTCAAGACTCTGCCAGTACTGGAGCTTGGCTTTCATGCCTGCAGACAGCATCCTGAGACTTTAGAAACCTCTAAGTGAGTTTCTCTTTATAGCTTGTACAGGGGATGCTGCCCACCTTCAGCCCCTTCTGAACAGAGCTTCTTCCGAGTCAGGTGCAGTGTTGTAGATAGCAGCTACATACAGGGCTGAAAGAGCAGGAGCTGCACTGCTAAAGAGAAGGTGTGCTTTGTGATCAGGAAGGCTGCCATCTTCACACAGGATGATGTAAATAGTTGCTGATTGCCAGACAGAAGGTGCTTATTAATTATTTTTCCTCTTAGTGAGAGAGGAAATACAGACAGACGTCGGAGTCTCTGAAGAGCTGTCTTTATTAGCTTGACCTGACAGCACTACCGAGGTGTTTTGCTTGGGGACAAAATCCACGTTTTGCCTTGCAATTTAGTGAGCTTGTCTGCATTGCCTCCCACGCTTCCTCCTACAACCTTTCCCTTCCCCTGTGACACACCCAGGCTTCTTTTTTGCTAGTCCTTCATCCTCTGCTAACTTCCTGCCTTCTTCCAAGCTGCCACATGAGCTGAAAAGTGTTCTAAAGTGAATATATATTTTAATACTTATTTTTTGTCCTCCTCACCTCTTTTAAAAGACAGACAAATCTACTTTCTGTGCAAAACACTGAAGGTACAATCTGAAATCTCTAATCCCTAATCCAGCTGTTGCTGTCAGTAGGTTTCAGATTAAAACATGGGCTTTTTGCGGGACTGAAACATGACTGCAGATTTCCCAGAGCACCTTCAAGCCCTATGGGAGTCAGGGGAAGCTGCAGGTTCTTGAACACCTCTTAAACTGTGTGCCTGCTCATACCATCAGCAGTTGCCTGTACTTATGCTTATCCTCTTTGAGAGGGTAAGTTATCAGGTGCTTACTTCACTTCGATATTTTCTCTTCCAGTGGGAACTGCCCATCCTTTACATCTTCAGAACTGTGTATATCTGGGTGAGAGTGCAGAAGGGGGAGGCAAGGCACGTTCTTGTTCCCCAGCCTTTCGGAGTTCCCATGTCTTCCCAAAAGCTCCCTGACAGTGTGAAGGAGATGGGTCATAGCATCATTTCGTCTTGGGCCATGGGATCTACTTGCCTCCTCATGCAGAGAGGCTCAGATCTGGTCAGGGCTGTTGCAGAACAGGGAAGGGAAGGTATGAGGCATGTAAACAGCAGTTCATAATATTTCTTTTCAATCTTAGCTCAGTGCACGTAGAGAAGCGCTGCCTGATTAAATGCTACAGCCTTTGGCTGTATGTGCTGTGTCACAGAGACCAGAAGTGCACAGAAATACACTTAACACCATGCCACAGACTGAAGAGGTCACTCATGGCTTTGTCTGAGCACCATGCCACAGACTGAAGAGGTCACTCATGGCTTTGTCCTCAGACATGACCCAAATTCAGGCCAGTCTTATTTGAATTTGGCTACAGAGAGCCAGGTAGGTGTCAGCCCAGCTCCTGACAGAATTTGGAGCAGCAGCAGGGTGGTAATGAACTACACGTTGCTCTCACAACCTCATCCTCCCACCCGTTTCTGACAATAAGGAAGAACAGGGTAAAGCCGGAGGCTTTTACCCTGGCTGCTCCCCCTGGGCATTTGGGCTTGGTGAGCCAGACAGACAGTGCAGGAGAAGAGTGCAGGGTGTGGGAAAACCATGGTCAGGCTCAAGCCTTTTTTGCCGTGATGGAAGGTCAGAAGGTGTACTTAACAGAAAGAAGAGACTAGGCTCCTGTCTGCCCTGGACTCATTCAGGGATAGCTCTTCTCTAAAGCTCCAAGTGTGAGCTGAATACATCAGAAACATGGACTTCAGGATTTGGTGCTTTCAGGGCTGCTCCTAAGTTGTTTGTCTGAGGTGAGTGTGTTTCCCTCTGCATGGTGCTGGTAGGACCAAGCCCTTATCTGCTGCAGAGAGTCACCTCTGCTCCTCCTGGAGCCAGAGGCAGCTCAGGGTAATCAGCACGTACAGAAATAAGCTCTGACAGTGGAAGCCTGGTAAGAGCACAGTTTAATTTCACTGCGGTATGCAGCACTCCAAGAAAACTCCCAGACTCAGTTCTTTTCCTTCAAGCACAATCCCTTATCAAGGTCCTTGGCAGCAATTCACATACAGAAAGGAGCAGCTGTCATGGTATTCCCACATACAAACACAGAAAACAACCCCTCCCTACTTTCAGTGCAGCAATGTTACGTAGTACGAATAATTACAATATTTAACACTTGTATCTGTGCTTTTAATCTTCAAAGCACTTAACGAGCACTAGGTACAGGTAATTGTAGCTGCAGAGTGATGTGGCCGTTTGCAAGAAAAAGAGAATTGTGAGCATGAGTGCTCCCGTGGTCCTGTGCAGGGTGGGCACAGAGCAAATAGGGCTGTAAAGGCCCAATGACACGAACTCTCTTGGCTGTCAGGGTTGATTTTTTCCTATCACCGATCGCTGTCTCCCTGCCAGAGGTCACTGACTTCTCAGGTCTGTTGGTGGAAGCACTCACTTTATGGTTTCCCAACCCATCTCAGTCCCAACAAATTTGGTTAGGAAAGACCTATATGGTAAACCACGTTAGCTGACCTGGCATGTTTTCACTGCAATGGATGAGGGAGTGCTTGGATGAGCAGCTCAGCCATCAGACATGGGAAAATGGTAACTCCTGGCAGATGGACAGAAAAGAAGGTGACTGTGGAGAGGCTTGTAGGAGGCCTGTAGGAGGTTGCAACAGTGGCAGCTGGCACAGGAGGTGTGTACCTGACCAAGAGAGAGGAGCCCATGCTGGTTCCTCCCAATTTTGGTTTGTCTCTCGGTCAATTTGATATGAAAAACATCACTATAAAAGGCATTATTTGTTTCCTTAGTCTTCTCACTGTATCCATGTGGCTCTCGGCTCACAGTGGAAAACAAGAAGGGGTAGCGGAGAAATTGGTGCTCCTTTTAATGTTTTTGCTTTCAGATTTTTTTTTTTGGTGAAGCAGAGAGACAGAAGACAGCTCTTCAGTCTTTTTGTGAGCAGGAAGGTCACAAGACAGTTGTTCAGTCCTACCATTTTTATGGCCATCTGTCCATCTGTTATTGCCTCTGTCTGCAACATCGGCCACTTGATCTTGAAATGGTGCCCCTCTGTTCTCCCTTGTTTTGCTTTCTTGCATTGCTCATCCACAAGTACTTGGGTAATGCCTCTGTTATTGCTTAGAGTAGGCAAATGAGATTAGTGGATGTGAAATGCATAATCAGAGCATGCAGCTCTACAGGGTACCAGCTGCCAGCACCTGGGACGGCAGAGCATAGCCTTACACAGGGCATCCTGACCATCCAGTTCCACTCCCTGCCTTCACAGGCAAGAAGGCTTTGTATTTATTAGTGTGAGGCGATCACTCTGGCAAAACAGGGCAATGTTGATCTGGTCCCTTCCAGCTCCAGTGACCCTGTGAGTCTGTGTGCACTGACTGCACTGTTTAGATAAGTTTGGGGCCCACGTACCTTGTAATTTGATTTTAAACAAAGCAAATACAAACCTAACTGCTGGAACTTTTGTTTCCACTGGAAATCACACTCTTATCTGTGCAGTATGAATGTCTGTCCTTCCTGCTGCTTAAGAGGAAAATGAAGGTGATATTTAGTAAGGTAATAACAATACATTAACAGGAATCAGTTCATTCAGAGGGGTTAGCTCAGGGTTTGCTTTTATTTTAACTGTTCATGTACATTATCATTTTCCCCTTGAGAACTGCTTTGGGGAAAAAGATTGTGAAACCTTGAGCTAGTTCTCTCTTGTGCTGCAGCTTCATTAATATGTGCATAGCTCCAGAAAATGAAGCCTCTACTCCATGAAAATATTCCCCATAAGAATTTTGTCTCTGTCCCTTTGCCTAGTGAGATTTTAGTAATATAATTTTTCCAGGTTTTATTAATATGAATTAGATAAAATTTTTTCTTCTAGGAACTCCACTCCTGAAATGGGTTGATGAGAAGAGAATCTTTCCATTCTCTTAAAAAAAAGAGTTTCTAGACCTTGTTATTAGAGAGGAAAGCATCCTATGAGTGTAAGCATACCTCAGAAGTGAAAAAAAGCTCTGGGAAGAAACACAAGAACAAACCAACCTCTGTAGTTTAACCATGTGACTCTAAAGTTCCTCCTTCTTTCTGAGGCCTCAACTTGCAATTGGCAACGCTGTGGAAGGAGTAGCTCTTCCAGACAGCTGCTTCCAGGCAAGCAATGCCCTGGGAGAAGGAGCAGACCTAAACTCTCAGCTTGGTAGCTCAGTCTCCTGCCTGTACAGTTCTGTGGCAGGACTGTCTGCAAGACGAGGAAAAAAAAACCAACCAACCCTGAAATCATCTCCCTTGCTCGCACCATTCCAATTAAGTGCAATCAATTGCTCAATCAATCTTTTGCTCTTAATAAAGTCGGTTATCTTTTTCCTTCTAATTCCCCTCCAGGTTTTTTAACAATTGTTCAGACAGACACAACAAGCAGCTTTTGTAAAGGAAGAGTGTAGGCGTTTCCTTTGGCTGTTTTCACTTTCTGCCTATGATGATGTTATGCTCCGCACCCTCCCCAAATCCTAATCATATACAATGAGTGTGCTGGGAGCCCATATACCATTTTTTTCCAACTGGCACGGATTGAGTACCCTAATTTGACAGCAAAATCATGCCAAAATATTTGGGGGGGGAAGAGAGGGAGAATAGACATTTTGTCATCTTTGTGTTGTTGATGAGTCAGATCATTTAAACTAAGGAAAGGTTTTAAAAAGGGAAGGGAAGTGCTCTCCAGCCTTATCTGCAACATTAATTTGGGTAGAAGGTAGGAGTGGAGGAAATCTGAGCAAATCTGTTCCTCGTTCAAGTTGCCTTTAGAGGGTTACCATTGTCTGCAGACTGAAAGAAGATGCACTAAATTGTTGCCCACCATTGAGTGACTGTGGCAGAGAGGGAGAGGCCCCACATGTGCTCATTTTGGTTTTGTGGGTGTGCAAAAGACATGCACGCTTGATATGCATCTGTAAAGAAGACCAGCGCTGGCTTCCATTGCATTGTTTCAACTCCCCTGCATTCCCTGTGGGAGGGAGACTACGGTGTACCTGCACAAACACATTTATACCTCACTACACCTGTCCCTGATAGGTTTAACTCTCCCGTCTTAAAAAACAAATAAACTGTCTTTAACTGACATAATCATGCAACTGCAAGGATTATCTGTGGGTCAGGTTGTGTCTGGAAGCAGAACTGGTTGGTCCCATTCAAAGTGGATGAGAAGATAAGATGGAGCAGATATCAAATAACTTAACAGAAAGGAAAAAAAAAAAAAAAAGATGTAGTCAGAAGAGTTAGGAGTGACCTGAATGGGAAGAAGAGGTAAGAGGGTGTGGTACTGTGGAAAGTGCCAGCAGCACAGTCCTTGCTTAAACTTTTACTTAGACTTGCCTGTGTGTTGATTTTAGCTAGGGACAGTCAAGTCAGGCCTATACATTTAACGGGAAAGAGAGGGGCAACAGCAAGGAAATGCCATCACCTCACTGTGAAATTAAAACAAACCAAGTTAGTGGGAAGCCTTGTGTCCTAGGGGAGCTGCTGGCAATTACATCACACAAGGGCACATTTGCACTGCAGCAGCTCCTGCTCCTTGTCAGCAAATTTGAGTGAGCCTCATGCTCGTGTGCGATGCTGTGGGCCCCCGCTGCTTGTGTGCAGGGCTGGCTTCTCCAGCAGGTTTTGCAGACTACAGCAACCCTGTGCTCCTGTGTTTACACTGCCATCAGTCCCCCAGTAAGAGTATTAGAAGCTAGCTCAGCAGGGCCCACCCCACATGCAACTTCTGTGGTGCAGACAAGCCCTGGGACATTAAAAAGTAGGTAAAACTCAGATGAATATGCTAAAGGTGGTAACAGGATAATGAGAGGGAAGTTCTATTCTACCTGATGGGCCATTTTCAACTCTATTTTTGAGGCTAATCATGCTGGAAGGTGAAGAGGTGAGGAATAAGTTTGCTCATTTTATTATCACTGGTCACAGTCTCCAGCTGGCTCAGTTGCAGGCAAAAGCCTCCAGTGTAGCTTGGAGGAAGTCTGCTCCAAATGATCCCAAATGACAGTGTCTCCAAGGTGCTAGCATGGCAGTGGAGACCAGCTGGATACGGAGGTTTCTCACGAATGCCCCTTTGCTTGGCTTTAGGGATGGAGGAGCTGTGCAGGAGCTGCTGTGCTGGTGGCAGGCCAGGAGATGATCTCCTTGCACTGGGGTGATCCTCCCTTGGCTGGGTCTTCCAGCCTCAGGGCTGTTTGCATTGTGAGGATGGCACAAAGCAGCCTTACTTCAGGGAAGGATTGGGGCCTGGGCCTTATCTCACTTAGATTATATTAAATAATCTATCTGTCTGCCATGTTATTTACATAACTCTTATTTAAATACTTTTACATCAGACACACTGAATCATGAGACTGAAAGTCTAGACGATGCTTGCTAGGTTCAGCCTGCCCTTAACCCTCCTGTGTTGCCATTTGTCTTGTCTTTCCCTTCAGGATTACCCTGCTCTGCCTTTGGCCTGCGAGGGACACATGAAGTGTGTGGTGGTCCCAGGATTTCAGAGTGAGCAAAATGAAATTGCTGAGGTGAGAGAGTGAGAGCACAGAAGGCAGATAGAGAGGAGGGGGAGAAGGCAGCAAGGAGGAGGGAGATGCAGTGAGTTGTTTGTCTGGTTTTACTAGGTCAGCTTTGAGTGAGACTGCAGGGCACATGGCTTTGAACAGACAAACTTAGGGCAGGACTTCACCCCTGGAACTTGCCTTCTGGCAGACGCTGCCCTGGCCAGCTGCTATAAGAGATAATTCATTTTGGGGAGAGCAGTAGAAGGAGGTATAGTGTTACCTCATGCTGAGCAAGCTTATAGGCAGAGGCTAGAAGCTGGGAATTGGGAGAGGGCAAATGGGATAGAAAAGACATTTGTTATTTTAGAGAAAAGCCTAGAAAGCCCATTAATTTCCCCAGGTTCTGCCCACCCCCCTAAAAATGCATTATAAGTTACTAATAATTCATAAATGGCTTGTGTTGTGGCACACTTGACAATTCCATCTGTTTCTTCTGAAGGCACATTCTAGGTTTTACGCCTCACTGTCACAAGCCTTGTTGTTATGATTTCATTATATATTGATTTTGATGTATGTCTCCTGAGATACTTGGGTGCACCAGAACCAAATCTCTGCTTTGGAATAAAGGAGGACCGAGGCTTCTGGTTCCTCATCTTTCGCTTCCTTACGAAAAAGGTTTTGTCAAGCGCTGCTCTAGCCCTGGCTGCTGCTTCCAGAGGCCTTGAGGATGCCAAGACTGAGATGGAGCAGCACTTCCACCTAGTGGTCTGCACAAATTAAGGCAATTTCTCCAACCTCGGGACTTCTAAGTCCACAATAAAATCTTGACGTTAATCTCTGAAACCGTGAATCTTGCCCTAATATGAAACAGTGGGTTGCTTACATTCCAGAAAGAATAACACAGTAATCCGGGTTTTATTTGTATGTGCTAGTCACTTTTTGGATTTAGTTCCGTGGGAACTGATGTGATTTCAACTTCAACAACTTCAGGGGTGGCGTGACAGCAAGGTGAAGCAGGGAAAATCGTGTGTTCCTAAACTGAAGAGCAATGCAGTGCATACTGTGCTATGCTTACAAAGCTCTGGGCACCCACCTATGCACCCCACAGCACTTTACATGTCTATATTCACCCTTACTTTACAGCTGGAGAAAACAAGACACGAGGGAGTATGGCAGATACTTCAACAAATACTATCTCTTTTGTACCCTTGTTTTTGGGTGCTGCATGTGGCTGTTGTTCTCCAGGGAAGCTGAGCAGTGAGCCAAAGTCAGTAAGGATTTAGAACACATATGGATGGAGCATGGCAGAATCCTGGTCTGCGGGACAGTGTTCCAGTGCAGATAAATAACCACTACAGCAGAGTACGGTGCAATACCAGAGGAACCTTAGATCCTCTGAAAACCAGACCTAGTGTCTCAAGCCAAGCTCTCAGGAACTGAGACCTGCTCATCTCATGAACAGATATTTCTGAACAAGTTAAAGGGGCCAAGTTGAGGATTACTAGGTGGGGTTAAATCACACTGGCAGGCCTGTTGGTAGCAAAAGCCCTATAAACTTCTAAGGGGAAGGCTCAGGTTTGCTGTCTCCTACTGCCATTGCCAAGCTGTGCTGCCTCCTTTCAGCAGCTGTTGTGAAAGAGGAACTTGCTGTTCTACAAGGGCTGTTTCCCAACAAGAAGGCTGAAAGGGTGGAATTGTTATTGTGAGGACTGGGGAGTTACACACACTCAGGCACACACAGGCACACACACACATATACCCACACCTCCTCTGATTGCTGTGAAGGGAAGCTGTGAGTTCAGAAGTGAGGTTCAGAGCAACTGAGGTGATTCTGCCATGAATGGCAGTATGTGATTGACATCTCTGGGCTGATTCAACATCCAGGCATGATATGAGGTGTGTTGAAGTTATTTTAAGGTGCTGTGGCCTGCCTTAGGGTATCCTGAAATTCTGACACCCTGCCAAATACTTGACTCCCTGGGGGAGGGGATGATCTTCTGATAGCCACACCCTCCCGATTGGCTGCCCAAATGCAATTATATTAAAAAAAAGCCTTTTTTGACAGCAAAAAAATGAACGATTTTTACTGGAGGAACACACAGGTCATTGTTCCTCTTCTGCTGTGTGACTCATCCAGATCAAGCTGTCTGTTTAGTGTATCTACTAATGCAGTTAACTTGGAAAACCTAACCCATAAGTGCTTCTTTTGTTTCCTAAAAAACAATCTCTGGATGCCTTTTGAAACTTTTCAGTTTTTTTTTTAAGCCCTGCCGTGTTTTGGAACGAGAAGAGCACAGGCACTTTCTTGGCAAATCTTCCATAACCTTTTCTGTTCCACCCTGAGACAGTACCTTCTTTTACTGGGCTTGCAACAGAAGTGCTTTACACCTCCGAAGAGAGGAAACCTTAATGGCACGCCTGTGAGCTGAGTCAGCCTGAAGGCTGGCATAATGTCACACCTTATCACTAGATCAGGTCCGAAATATGTCCCTGAGGTCCAGACCCCGAGCACGACCTCCCTTGACCCGATCCACCAGCATTCAGTGGAGATCTTCCTGGGACAGGGGCAAGATGCCAGCCAGCCTTTACCCCAGCCCCGCCCCTCCCCCAGAAACACATAACGTTTATGCTCAGAGCTCCTTGTGTCATGGAGGTGGCCGCAATGCCAGGACAGGAGTTTCGGGGATGCAGATCCACCCCTGCCACTCTTTTCTGCCCATCCATCTGTTGCACAAGGGAACAAGATTGCAAGAGCACATTGCCTCCCCCAGCCACCTCCCAGTGTGGCCACCTGTGTCCTGCCCCTCTGGCACTGCAGATCTGCCCCATGTGCAATGCAGCTGGAGAGGGCTCTGCCCACAGAGGAAGCACGATGCTCATCCTGAAATGAAGGAACTCTTCGGAGTGCCTTGTTTGGAATCAAAACCCTTGGATTTTGTTTCATTTTTGTTTTGTTTTGTTTAAGGAGGCTGACTGTTAGCTCCTAAGTTCTTTCAGATGAGGTTTTAATCAGAAATAGGCTATATGCAAATAAATATACTACCCCCAATTAGAAAGAAAAAGGAATTCAGACAATGCACTTATCTCAGTACTGCTTGGGTAGTTGAAGCAGCTGCAAGAAAGCTAATAGCAGGGTTGAAACCAGACTTGCCAGCAATTTCATTCTTGGCCAGACAGTCAATTTTTTCATGCTTTTGTCTGGCTGTCTCTTGGTAGGGCTGCACAAGAAGACCAGTTTTACTTTATTTCGTTATTATATGTATATTTTCCTGCTGAATTCATCTATGACTGCCATAACTCAGTGGCACTCTGTTTCCAAGGAAGCTTGAATGACTGAATAATGAAGATGAATCGTGATTCCAGTAAAAAAAGAAAATTCTTCTCTTCTGTGCAGCCCAATCCCAATAATCTGCTTTTGCCAACCTGTCCCTATGAAGTAAAAAAGAGGCATTCATTTGTACTGCCTCATTTTCCTCTGTGTACAGTGAAAGGATTTTTTGTTGCAATCTGTCACTCTCGTGTGCACTCTCTAAACAGCCTGTGCCCCCTTCCACTCCAGGCAGTACAGAGAGCAGTTATTTTTAATAGAACTCATTTAACATACCTATGTGTTGGTTTGTAGCAGAGCTCACACTCTCTGGACTTTGCTGCAGCTGGGATCCTCCTCTGGACAAAGGTGAGGTGTCTTAGAGCGTCTTTGGCTTGGCAGGAAGGTTTATTAAAATACCACAAGTTCAGACAATGCTGGTTACGAGGAGTGCACAGTGCATTGTATGTGGGAGGACTGGAGCAGAGTTTCCAGTAAAAATGAAGTGACTTAGAAAACTCTTCTTCACCCTGGCACATCCCAGGGAGCGTATTCTGTGTCTGTGTGTCTGGTGAAGCCTGCTCACACTCGGTGCACAATGTGTGCTTGTACATGTCTCACAGAAAATCTTGGGAATCATTTAGCTCCTTGCTTTCGCACAGCACAGGTTTCAAAGTATCCCAAAGCGTATTCTTTTGTGTCCAATGAAAGCCTGTCTCAGACGTAAAGCATAGCGGGGGCTATAGTTTCAGCTGCTGTAAATCAGTGAAGTCTCAGGGAAGCCAGTGGGGCTCTGCCATTTTACACCAGCTGAAAGCCTTGCCTTTGCCTGTGCCCTGTACTGAGCCCTGAAGATGTGGGCAGCAGAGGCAGGAGGCAGCACCCCACGTAATGACAGCCTGTGGAGCTGTAGCACAATGCCCGCAGTGAGCCGCCGAGTTAATGCAATGCGGTTTCATCATCTGTCCAGGCAAAATGAGGACACGATATTGCAAGATGCTTTCAGGCTGTTGCCACAAGCTATTTTACATGTCTTACAGTCTTTAGCTGTCACACGAGTGGAGGTCTCAGGCTTCTTTTTTGGCAGTGAGAAGAAGCTGTTTCTGATTCCCTTTCTCTGGCTTCTCTGCATTTCACAGGACAAAGCAGGTTTCCTCTACCTTTTATCTGTTTGGTTTTTCAATGCTACATTTGAGTTCCAGTTAGGCCCAGGAACTTTTGGTGATCTTGGCAATAAGGTTCCAAATGGTTGATGAGGGGCTTGAACAAGAGCTGCCTCAGAAAGTGGAAGTCAGTGGCTTCAGAGGCACTTTGCACCAGCCGACCCTCTAGTCCTGTTCTTTTCAGTAGTCCTATAGGACCTGATTTCATGGCTGAACATCTCTGGCTTTTGTTCTGTCTCTTGTTAACTTTGAATTCATAGTTTGAATAATAGTTCAAAGTATACATCAATTTTGAGTTAGAATTTTACACAGAGAGGAGGAGGAAAGCACTTTCAGCTTCATTTATTGAAACTGATGGATTAAGATTTTTTAAGCTTCATAGCAAACTTGTAGGTCATGTTCCAGCTGGGTCAAGTCTACAGATAAGGTACTGAATGATAATTTAATGGAGCTATGCTCACTTGTACCTGCTGACCCCTCCTTTTTATTTTCTCCTTTTGATCCATAGAACCCTAGGTGGATTTGGATCTGACAGCCTGATACATTAGGTGTTTGTCTGTGCTCCGGGAACCCACCTTTTGATAATACCTCCCCTATCTCTTGAGACCTCTGTTAAGACAAAATATAGTTACCTTTGTGAGCTGCTCAGGAGTCAAGGTGACTAGTCTGTGGTTATAAAGTATTGTCTGGTTTTGGTTGCATGTTAGGGCTCTGGGTGACTTTCCTTCATTAGGGTGTCTATGGGACAGGACACAGACATGTGAGTCAGAGAACGCAAGGACTTTCTGTCCCTATCTGCTGTTGAAGCCAAAGACAGCTCCGAGTGAGGCTGTGAGGCTGTGGGTACAAGTGCTATTTTCATTTGGAATGCGAGTTCCCCAAGCACTTTGAAAACCCCATTCTGTGCCTGAGTCAGCAGGGCAGCGTTTGGCCCATGGTTAGGTAACTACTCACAGATCCTGTTGCCAGCAGCAAGCAGACAAATACAAACCTTGCAGTCTGGGCTGTGATTTCACTGATGTCATGTTAGTCTGAAATACAGATGAATATGACTCTGTTTCAGATACTAAAATGTCTTCCATGACCTAAAGATGTGCAGTGATCTTCAGCAGGAAAGGAGGATATCAGTGACTAGGAGTATTGAGGCATTTCTCTTTATTCATTCATGCCAGTTGTATTGGAAATAGTGGTGGATAAAGACAAGCAAATAGGGTCCTGGCAGCACAGCAACTGCTTTTCTGAGCTTATAAGCCAGGAGAGTGATGGAGATCTCCTGAACTGTAAATGGTGCAATAATAATAGGCAACAAAGCAGCGAGTGCATAGATGTACTGCAGGGGGAAAGAAGTGGTAGAGCCCCAGCTGGAGCACAGGCACTTAGTGCAGCCACTTCCCTCTCTGAGGGGTGAGCTCAGCTCAAGGAGAACGCTTGGAAATAAATGTAGGAGAAGAGGGATGTGTAAGGTGCCGCTTTGAGGTCTCAGGCTTGCTCATCTTCTCCTTTCCCCTTTCTTTGGGTCTCTTAAAAAAGGGGTCTCCTTTCCCCTTTCTTTGGTCTCTTAAGTGCCTTGACCCCGTTTCCACTGCCTCTGTGTGCCTCCCTTTCCCTGCCAGACTGAGCAGATGCCAGGGCTGCTGTGAGCAACCTGAGGACAGTCTGAGTTGGAAGCAAAAACTGTCAGATCCCAGGTGCATTTTCCTTCTCCCCCATCTGACTTAAAGCCTTTTCTTCAGTCTTTGCCACTGCCTGGGCCACTACTCCAACTGTGGGAATGAGCAGGTCAGGACTGTGTTATTCGTGCTGCCAAGTGCTACCAGTCCTGGGGTAGGAATGAGGAGGAAGGACAAGCCCTGCTTTTTGGGGTCTGCTCTTGTCCTTCCCACATCCTTCACAGCCTCAGCTCCTTTGGGAGCAGCTGCAGTGGCCTAAGGAGGCTCAGTGGTGGGAGATAAGGCTAGCAGCCTCTCTAAAAAGCCAGATGGGGCTCTAAAAAGTAGCAAAGGAGATGTGTGAGAGCGACAGGGTTCAGGTATAGCTGCCTGCCCTGCACTTCCTTTCCTTGGAACCTCCGCCCACATGTGGTGGGAACGTGCAAGAGGTGGTGCCCCAGGAAAGCTGTCCTACAGCTGGGGACATACTGTGTTAATAACTAAGATGCTGAGCAAAGGACTACAGCTCTGGGAGATATTGCAGTTTTCAACTGCAGATTGCTATCTACCTTCTGAACCTCCCTCTCAATCTCTTGGAAGATTTGCTGAAGTAAAAGCTGCTTGAACCATTTCAGTTGAATGAGCTGGTTTAGAATAACCCTGAGATTTAAATAATTTGAGCTACTTGCTTGCAATACGCTAAGGATGCCTCAGGACTCTCCTGAATTAAAAGACCTGTGGCTGGTAGCAGTGACATGTAGGTTAGGGGAGCGGAGACTGCACCTTTTGTGGGTGGCACAGTCGGGGCTGGAAGGGGACATTTGGCCAGAATGGCTATAAAGTCAGACTTAGTTATGGATCTACAGCTCCTCTTGTGATGCTAGTCTTATGCAGGTAGACAACTCTGCTTTTGAGTGAATCACTGATGCATTACAAGGAAGTGAGGAGGATGAGGGCAGTCATTTCTATCTGCTATTTATTTTGTTTCATGTGTAACTCTGCAGACGTGAGAGGAAAGCTTTTTTTCCTTTGCAGATATATATATATATATATATCTATATCCAAAGCTGCATTCAGCTGCTTTTAAACTTCAGCGAGGTTAAGGAAGCAAATTCTGAGTGTCATTTAGCATCTTAGGAAAAACATATTTACACTGGGAAAGATCCTTGGGTGAAGCAGTCTTGAAGAATCTGAGCAAACTTCAAAAGTAACCTTAAAACCAAAGAAATTTTACTGAAGAAAGCAATCAAGTATATTTTCACACCTACCCCAAGCAGACTGGATGAAGGCAAAAGTGCTGATGGATTTCATCTCACCTCTGGGAAGTCAAGTGGGAAGAAAATACTCAGTGTATATCTTTCCACCTTCCCAGAGAGAGGATGCAATCCAAACCTTTTCTGGTTCTGCAGGTGTCAAATTTTTGAATGCTGTTGTATCATTGTTCAGATGGAGAAAAGTCAGATGCTGAGACTCAGTCTATGCTAGTGGATCCAAGCAGGCCTGGCAGCCTTCTTTGGCTCTGGAAGATGACAGTCCATGCTAGTACACTGCTAGCACATTCTCTGGCATGACCATGGCCCATTGCAACTGGTACTCTGTCTGAACAATTTTTGGGTCTGATCTGGCAACAGGAGTGTGCCAGGGACCATACCCACTAGGTGGTTTGCTGGCTGCCACCTCATTTAGGAGGCTTATTCACTAGCACGCTGTTCTCCAGCCTCTCTCCAACTCGCCTGAAGGTTTGGTCCCAATGCCATAATGGTCTAGTGAACTGTTATGGACACACTGACTATAACCCAGCATGGGGTGTACGTGTGCCATACTGGAATTCGGCATGGAGCATGTTAGCTATTTGATGGCCTGTGCAGATACCTCAGTAAAGCTTCTGGACATTCATGCTTTGTTACCTTGGAGGAGGAAGAAATGAGACAAGGGGGGCAAATCCTGATGAGGTGCTCTTGGGAACACACTGACAGGGTGAGGGTACATGTGCCCAAAGGCCCAGAGTGTTCAGTTTGCCCTTGCCAACCTGAGGTCCTTGCAAATGAGTACAAATCCTAAATAGTTCACTGAACTGTGAAAAGGGGAAATCACAAACGAGTGAGTTTTCCATGGTACCATCTCATTCCTAGCGGTTTTTCTGCAGGCATGGAATACTTTGCCCATGACACAAGTTGGAGGCTTGACTGTGTCACCTCTGCTTAAGCAACTCAGGACAGCTTGTAGAGAATATCCACTAAGGGAGGTTGAGCCCAAGACTTCTGTCCAAAATGTGCTGAGGCACTTGAATCATGCCTTGACCCTCATGGCAGCATTCTGAGATTTTGACATGAATTTTGTACTTTCATCATCTTAACATCTCCAGAATTGTATTGCTATATTTACTGTACAGAGTATCTTTAGGGCTGCAAGACAAAAACCCCTGTAGTATTCAGAGGTGTGATGGTTTCCAGGAGTGCTTGGTTGATTGTGAAGTGAATGTCTGAGACAAGGATCTGGGAGTGTTTTGGTAAAAAAGGAGACCTTGTAATTTCTTTTGTCCTGCAGACTCAGAGAGCAGAAGAGGAAAGATCAGGATTGTGACAGAGGCAGGGACCCTGTGAGGGTGAAACAAGAGGCAAGGGGAATAAGCGTGGGACAGGAGCCACTGCAGCACTGACGCTGGAAAGGGAGGACAGGGAAGACAGAGGACTATGAGCTGGTGATGGTGAGCCAGGGACAAACACTAGACTGCAGCCGGAGTAAGGAAGATTCATAGACAATTTATGGCTCGGATATTCATTTGATATCTGTCTGATGGCCTTCAAGCTGGATGTGGGACAGAGTCCATTGCCCATGCACACCAGCTGTGATGTGCTGGATTCTCTCCAGCTAGGCAGTGGCTCACAGTGCTCACTGCCTCTTACCCAGCCTCTGCAGGTCTCTGGGACTTTGCAATGGCTCACAGTGCAAGAGTTCAGCACAGTGCTGAGGAGAGCTTTTCCAGCAGGGAGGCTTGTTTCTGCATCCAGCACATACACAGCCCAGTCTGTAACACACACGGACTCCACCATGGAGTGATGCTCCTGAGCTACCTCGTGCATGGCAGCTACCTTTGTCTAGCTATCTCCTTTTCTTTTGCATGTGAAAATAAATCTGAGTTGCAGTGAACTGTACTTTATGTACAGTTCAGAAAGCCATAAATTATGTACACAATGGAGCAGCACAGAGCATTGCAGAAGATTTGTGGTCATTAAGTAGTTGAACTCAATTCTTCTCATTAGACTGGAGGGGCAAAATGCACATGCAATAGTGCTTTAAGTCTTTCCATCATTTGTGTTCTTTCCTGTTCAGTGGTAGGTGCTTTTCCCCTGCTGTGATCTCCACGTCTCTATGAATTTCTACAGCACTTGAAATACTGTATAAAGAATGGACAATCCATTTTCTGGGTGCAAGATATTACCCTTGTCATTCCATGCAAAGTATCTTCCAAGGTAGCATTAGGCTATGCCAACTTGATAAGTAACCAGTCTGCTTGTTGCCATATGTAATTATAAATTTGTATCATTTGGATAATGCTTATCTAATTCTCAAATCCTTCTTAACTGATTTCCGTTTGTCCTATAAATTCCTTGTTTTCTTTCGTCTCCCCCAGTCTGGGTGTCAACTGCTAATATAACTGATGTATTTTTCTACTCCCGTTTCCAGATAACAGCTGAAAGTGTTAAACAAACCAGAGCGCTGGCAGGACCCTGCTAGACAATTCATCCAAACACATCATCTTACAACTCTGATAAAAGGATCTATTGGATTTTCTTTTGGATGAGATAGTTCATTTGTATTTGCTGCATGTTAATCTGAGTAGAAAGCACTGAGATCTAAACAAGGTAGATAAATCACTCTGATGAAGCTAGTTTCAAGAAAGTACATTAGGAAAAATAGAGAGCTATGGACAATCTGCACTGAGTGAGGACTCTGTTTTTACTTGGGTGGTGCTAACACAGTGTGTGTTTGCAAGTTATTGAAGAACAGGCAGTAGGAACTGCTGGACTGTGAAGACTCTTGTATTGCCCTGTTTGTTGGTAAAGAGATGGAAAGAGTTGCTCTGAGACATTTCTTCCTGGGCTGACTTGTGCATCCAGAAGAAAAAAGGGAGTGAGAAGAACAATACCCATTTGCCCATTCACAAAATCTGAATACAGGCTTTTATTTGGGTTTGGTTTTGACTCTCCCAAACATCATCAGTTGACATATTTTCCACTATCATTTAAAAATCCTGCTTTGTAATAATAAGATTTGTAAAAAGAATAAACAAGACAGCAAAAATATATTAAACAAATAAATCTGGTGGATTAAAAAAAGTGAGGCAGTGCCTATACTCTGTCTTCACCTCGCAGTTCAAAGCCAGTGCTGAGTGCCTCAACAGGCTGCTCAAATGGAAGTCACGAAGAACACAGATTGCTTGGCAGAGCATCCACCACACAGAGGCTCATCTCTCAAGCTGGACCCTCAAATCCTCCTTTCTCCATGTAGGTCTCCCTGCATTTTGCTTGCTGGCAGGCAAGCTGCCTTTCGTTAGTGCCTCCATTCCCATCTAATTGTGTCCCTTGCTTTGGGCCTGATCCAAGGCCAACGGGAAGACTTTCACTGGCTCCAGTCAACTTTTGGAGCAGCCTCTTTGAAAGGAAAGGCTGGCGAAAGGGCCGTGCAGTGAGCTATGAAATGCTCATGCATGTTCTTTTTGAGCTCAATGGTGCTCCGTGCTCTGAATGTTCATGTACGAGCGCAGGGTAGAAAAGGAAAAAGGAAAAAAAAAAAAAAGAATTGCTAAGCCAGGAGAAAGAGGGCAGGGGAACCTGATCCTGCACGAACTGGAGTGCAGCTGCATAGCCTTGAGCGTTATTGTGCGTAGTAGCAAAAATGAGGCCCAAAAGGGGAACGCTTAACTAAGTACCTCAGCAGCACTACAAGATGCTTACACTAATGTCTCCTCAGACATGCCTGCTGTGAGGCTGGGTGGGAGTATTAAGGGATCCGGAGATTTAATGTTTTATGGTGAAAAGGACCAAAACAAGCATTTAACTTGCACCTGCACACGAGCCCCCGCTGGGACTGGCATGAAAGCATTCCTAGAATGTGTGATGCTGCATGACCATGGCTTTTCATGGGCCAGTGGATATTTTCTGGGCTAGCAAACACCATGTTTCTTGAGTTGTGGGGGTGATAAACAACATGAATTGCATTATATGAAAATGGCATTCCAAAAGAAGATAGACAGCAGCATGCTGAAGTCTGATAATAACATGCTAGAAAAACACTTCTACTGTACCATCAGCAGTGATGGAAAGCAGCAAGACCTTAAAGTGATCAACAGTAAATATTATGGTATCAATACTAGTCAATTGAGAATTTGCACGGAGCCAGGGGATTTCAGTAATGTGATAAGCAGGAATATTTTTCCTCAAGTGCAGCTCAGGAATTTGAATTGCTCTTCAGGGATGCCATCTAATATTTTGGTCCTTTTCAAAGTAGGAGGTGCAGCTACATACAGACGCAGAAAGGGGAGGGTGAAACACATCCACAAGTAGGATCTCTGCATCAGACTTACGGTATATCTGGGTGTACTAAGGCTGAGCTGGGTACATCTCTATTTGTTGCTGTCTCCCAGTAAAGAGAACCTCTCTGCAAATGATAACCAGGGCCTTCCTAGTAATAGATCCAGGACAGAAATTTTGAACGGTATGGCACGTCTGAGAGGAGAAAGAAATTTGCTTATGGACTGAATCTAAACTGGAGTTTTCCCATTCTGGTTCAAGAAAGCCAGCTGGGATGCTTGAAGGCAGCTGTCATGGACGGCAGGAAGAGTGAACTTCCTTTCCCCAGATTGGGGGCTCACATGGTCCTTAGCCCAAGGGTATAATGAAAGCTGGAGGAACTGCACTGAAAAACATGATGATGTGGAAGGTTTTGCTGACTAAGAAACATTTGACTGTGAATGAACTCCATGGGGAACCCAGAGTTAGGCTCCACAGAAAATGAGGGAAGTCAAGCAAATGTGGAAAGGAGAGGTAAAAAAATAGCCAAAGATAGTATCTAAAAGAGGGAGGAAAAATACAAGTATTAAGTCAAGGGGAGGAAAAATGAGTGAAGACTTGGAAAGGAAAGAACCTTGAATTAATGGTTACTCTTGCGTGCTGTCTTTTTATTTCATTTTCAGTCATTTTCAGTCAATCTATGTAATGCCGAATTGCCTGTCTAGTGAAAATGCACAGCTTTTTGGGGCTTTTTTTAAAATATTAACCTATGTTTGAAATTGAAATTAATGTTTCATTGGCTCTGTTATTTGGATGCTTGTATTTGACACATGTCTTCAGGCATTGTTTTGTCAGCAGACTTTATGATAATGTTTTCATGGCTTTCAAGTGTGTGCGTGTGAGAGAGCGAGAGAGAGAGACAGAGAGAGAGAAAGAGGGAGGAGGAAGAGGAGAAAATGCAGTTTTTCCCAAATGAGGTCACGACCCAAAAGCTTACTAGGTCGGAGTTGAGAACTTAAAAAAAAAAAAAGTTTCCTTTCTTGCATGGAGTGGGGACTGAATGAAAGCACGGCTGGCATGAAGTCTGCTTCTGCCCTTGATTTTCCTGTTCTCAGGAGGGTTATTTACCACCTATGCTAGAATGAAAAATGAAAAATCTGGTAGCTCATTATAGTTTAGGGGATGGGATGAGGACATTTTTCACAGTGGCAGGACTCTTTCTGTGGCAAACAGGTTGCTTCTTGAAGCGTGCTTCAAAGCGCTGCTGTGCCCCTCCACAGCTCAGTGCTGCCAACTCTGCCATGACTTCGCTGTGCGGCACTGGTGCCTTGGTCATTGACTGTGTTGGCACGAGAAGGGCAACTGCGTGAGGTCTTCTGCTTTAAAAGAAAATGAGGTCCCCACAGCTTGATTAGTGGAAGAAATTCTTAGTGATCTGGTGGTAACAAGGGCAGTAGGGTCTTCCGAAAACCGGGGAGAGACACACACATGTTGGGAGCCCATCTGGCATACATGTCCCAGCCACTGCCTTCCCTGTGCTACCTGCCCCACCGAATTCTGGTGTTTTTAAACAAATGCAGATTTTACAATGTTTGAAGTAAGGATTGAAACAAAGGTTTGGGGGCTGGACATTCAAAATACTGCTGTTTGAATTGCTAAATAAGGGTTCAGTTGCTTGTTTTTGGCACACTATTAAGCTTGCTGGAGTAACCTAGCACAGTCTCTGAGCATACAAGAACTAATGTGGTGGTTGTTTGTTCAGAAGTATGTATGCAGCTTCCAAGAAAGCCAGCAGGGCTGCACGTGTGTGTCTGTGGGAAAGAATTCCCATCTCCCGTGTAAAACACATAATTCTTATACATTCACTGGAGAGACAATTCACCATTCGCTATCCATCAAAATGTTTTGTGCTAAGCGGTGGGAAACAGTCTGACAAATGGCGGGTGATTTAAAACTTCTTTGGTTGAAAATTGATGGCTATTCCAAGCAGGCTACAGTGTGCATCAGATGCTGATGCAAGACATAAGCGTCTGACTGATCTAATAAACATGGAAACAATGTGATATGTGAGCCAGCAGTGAATGCAGCTTGTGGGTCACACCTCATGCCAGGCGTGTCCAGCAATGAAGCCAAGTCTGCAGATCTGAGCAGCCCTTTTCTGGGTTGACCAGTGGATAATGTGTAAAAAGGGTGCAGTGGGACAGGTTTAGTGCTTTACACATATGTTGAGGATATCCACTCCTCTTTGTGCGGATATCTACATTAGACAGACTTGATGGTGGCTGGGTGCCTCATTGTATGAGGGAGCTGCCACGGTTTTGCCTAAAGCCCCTCCTCCTCCCCCGCCCTCCCACCGAGTTTGGGTTTATTTAACTGACGCAAACCTCAATGACACCTTGAGTGAGCTTTAAGTGATCGCACCTTACTTTGCATTGCAAGGGCCTGGAAGCACTGTGATTCCATAACTCAGCAGAAGGGAGCAGGTCTTTCCCCTGGAGACACAGTAACCTCCTTCTGAAGTGTATTATCTTTTTTATCTGCTCTCGACAGTTCTCTTACAATTGGTGAAATACTTTCTTCTTTCAGTTTAAGTAAATGGTTTAAAGTGATTTGCTTGTTTAGGATAATTTATGCTAATTTTAAATAGCCATATTTCTACACAAAATATCACCTAACAACTTCTTCATAGGTTTAATGAAAACTCTTTATAAAATAAGGCTGTAAGTCAAATTAAAAATCCCTGGCAGCAAATGTGTGCAAACCTGTCAATAGCACTGTGCAAACAAGTATTCTGTTGCCTTTCGTAATACAATAAAAATATACTCATGTTTAAAGGACTATAACAAAATTGAAGGCTTCAGGATATAGTGGGTTGAAAAACAACCCATGATGTCTCTGAGAGGAAATACTTTTATTCTTTTAAATAAAAGGGAGAATGAAAAATGACATACAGCTTAAAATTGTGAATAGAAATTGCAGAAAATTATGATGTGAGTGTGTGCATTTGTTGGTGTTGACTCAGAGAGGTCTTTTGGCTCTTCAGTGGCTTACAGCTGGAAAACGTTTAGAGATAGGGAGCCTTGTTATTAGTTTCTCCTATCATGTCTCATGGGTAACATCAAAAATACAATATGGCTTTATTCCCCTTTGTCACTCCATTAGATTTCCATTTAAACTTCCATCTTACGATGAACTCTAAAACAGAGCCTTGATTTGCATATTCTCCTGTACCACAGCAAAAGCTGTGAGAACCATTACAAAAACACAAACACAGGTTTGAATTATGGTCATTTTTAGATGATTCAATTAGCTGCTAATAGGTATTCACAGCGGTATGTTGTAATGGGAAGTCAGGTTGTAGTTAATGGTTACCATAAGTTAGAAGGGTGTTAAAAACAGCCATCCTGTTTGGCTCAGCCATACAATCAGAGCTCTGTCTTCCAAGTTAGCATGGCAAACTGAACAGGCAGGAACCTGGGCTTTAGCTGGTAATTTTATTGCTTTCCCTCTAGTACTCAGTCGATATGAATAGGAATGGTTCTGTGGAACTGTGCAGAGAAGAGCCCAATTAACCCCCGATGATCCTCTGGAGGAATTTTGCATCCCTGTAGGGTGCTTGTTACCGCAATTATGTTTTCCATTATGGATTTTCTTTGGAATGTGCAACCCGCACAGAAGAATCAGATAGCAGTGAGCATAACATAGTTCATCACAAGCATGAAGAATGAACTCGTTGATGGCTTAGAATATTAAAATACGGTAGCCAGAGTAGAAAGTTAGAGAAATGGAAAGGAGACTTGTCATCTGATCTTTCCATCTGTGCTACATTTCAAAGATAATTTCACTATTCTGTCCAAACACGTGCTACTGTGTTACAGAATGTTCTGTCTTAGTCAGGATATTAAGTGACACATGATTATGAAAGGAATGGATATTACATGAAAAACACAGTGCACAGACAAATATATGGGGGTATTAACCATTGCAGGCACATTCACATATATCAGCATGTATAAATATGGTGGGGGCGTGACTTGCAGTGTGTCTGGTACTGAATCTGCTGATCCTGCTAATTAATATTTACTTTTTGTGTTACAACAGCATCCAGAGGTCTCAGTTAAGGTTCAGCTGAGCTTATTGCTGTACGTGTATAGCAAAAGGCAGGCATTGGCCCAAAAAGCTTCCAGTCTTTCCAGATGGCATAAATGAACAAGGATGGAGACAGGAGAAAAAATTTAAACTTAGCCAAGGGTGTGCCAAGCTGAAAGCGTGATCCTCAGGTCTGGTTGAAGTGTCTGAACTTCACAGGTGATACGCAGAAGGAATAAGGCATTTAAGGCAAGGAATGGCAGCAGTTACATAGCACTATGTCAGCTACCTGGTAAAATGTGGGGAAGGTTTATTCCTCAGACCATCCTTCTTCCCCAGGCAGGATTTAGAGCCTAGAGGCCTTTTCTGCAGCCAAGTATCACAGCCATCTCCCTAGATGTGACCTCCAGCCGAGGTTAGGGGACAGCTGGCTGCAGGGACTACCACTGCTGGAGAACCTCTGAACTTGCACCCAGAGGTGAGAGGGCATCTTCAGGAGATGAGAAGTGATGCTGTCTCTCAGTCCAGCTAGTGCATTCCACCTGGGACAGCATAATGAGGAAGACTTGGAGAGGAAAGACAGAGGAGATTGGAAGCTCCAGCTCCCCATCCCAACCCAGCTGTGCTCATCCTCCCTCGTTCCAGACATCTTTCCTCCCCCATGTCCCATTACTGGAACAGAGTCCTTGGGGCAGCCTACTGAAAATGAGTGGAGGGCCTTACAAACTGGAAAACATGAATATTGAAATAAAAAGTTAGTGAGTGAATATGCCAGAGGCAAGAGGAGGAAGACTGAGCAATGTGCCTGAGAGGCAATTTAGCAGGGAGGGGCCAGGCCTAATTAATCTCTAGGATGAGGAGGTGGGTCAAGCGACAAGTGTAGCACGGAGCATGCCTCAGGCTGAGCATCGCTTTCAACACCTGGTTTATTAATACTCAGAGAGCAGTGGCACCGTGTATGGGGAAAGACTGGGTTTGGGGTGTGGTGGTGATCTTCTTTTCTTCCTTCCTTAAGCAAAGATGTCCCATGCAGCCAGACCAGTATAGCTCTTCAGCTTAAGAGGCAACCATGGCAGGGATTTTAGTTGCACCATTGCAGGCTATGAAGTTGCATGTAGGGATTGACTGTACTAGATGGGAGTGCTGCTCTAATACAGAAATACTTATTAGGGGCAAAGAGGGGAAAACCTCTCTAAGTTCTGGACCATAATCCTGACATTCAAAGCAGGATGGCTTATACTGCTAGTTGTAAGCCCATGAGGATCTGCCACAAAATAAGCCGAGACAAGATCATCTGTTTCCACTGGACAACATAGGTTTGAGATGCATGATTTTAGAAGAGTGCTGGCCTTTCTTTAATGTGTCACTCCAAAGGTATTGCAGCTGCAAATGTAGCTGCTATTTCTGCTGACTCTGCTTGCCTGGGTCAGTGTTTTAGACATGAACAACGTATGTGTATGCAGAGTTGCTTGGTTTTTGATTAAGAATGAAAGCTGGTCTGGAACACGTTGCATCTCCTCAGGCCCTAAAAGTGGCAGATAGAAAGAAATGGGCTAAAATGCTGAAACAACAACAGCAAAGCCCCCACGGACTTGCAGTCATCAGCATGAATGAGCAGAGAGTAGCTGCAAAGCCCTTGCCCACACATAGAAATGGGAGAAGTTGACAGATCATTCTGCTCACTCACTGGTCCTGCTGTGAGATTGCTTCTTTCTAAATTTTTTAATGTGGGGGCTCAAGGGCTTGTTGCTTCATCTTAATGTCACTTAATATGACTTTGGTCTTAAAGATTTGGAAATGCTGTTGTAGCTTTCAGGGCTGGTTAAAATACAGCCTGGAAGGACTTCATGAACGCATTTGGAAATTTTTTGGAACAAAGCCTAAGGAGGTAGTTTAGCTCTGTGAATGTTGAGAGAGCCACTTACATTTCAGAAAGCTCCATGACTGGTTTCAAGGGGGATATTAAAAAATTTGACAAGGTTCAGAGTAAAGTTACAAAAGCAACCATGTGAAAAGAAACAAACCAAAAAGAACCCCTCACGACAGCAAAAGACGGGAGGGGAGTTCTACTTATTTAGCTTTCAAACCAGACCCTTGTCACAAGTTAAAGATACCTCAGTAGCATCAGCGATGCAATAGGAAGGGTTCTGCAGTTCAGCAGACTTGCAACAACAATATGTTGTCGGCCGGGAGTTGAAGCTAAGCACCTTCAGACTGAAAACCACGTCCACATTTTTAACAGTGAGGGTGATTTACCACTGGAACAGCTTACTAGGGATTGTGGTAGATTTTCCACGATTGCATGTTTATTGTGGTTGTTGTTCAACCACAGCTATGGAACTTCAAATAAGAATTACTTAGCATAATCTTATAGTCCATGTTGTTCTAGATGCCAGACAAAATGATCTCAGTAAGTCACTCTGGCCTCAACATCCAAGCATTTGTGTAGGATGGGGAAGTTTATTTCTACATCCTAGAACAACAACTGCCACAGGTGCTGACGTGGCTGCTGCTGATGTTATGGAAAGCAAAGACTTTGAGTAAGGGTTTGAGTCTCCAGGCATGCCACCCCAAATCCCAATAGGCCAACCAGGTCTGAGGGGGACTGTACTGAATGTGGTGTGGAAACACAGAAAAACTGCACAAAACATAGAAAAACTGCACTTAATTAATGTATTCCTGGGTGGGTGTGCTACTTGCAAACTGGAGCTGTGTTATCAAGATCTCAAAAGAGAGTCTTTGGTACTAGAAGAATAGGTTTAGTCTGGAAGACTGTTAAGAAAAGGAGTGAAGCCCTCAGAAGTGAAGTTGACTTTGCACAGTTCGTGCTCTGTTTCACAAACCTAGTGCTGCTGAAATGAAGCTGCACAGCTGCTGACAGGCAGGATGGGACTCTGAAGACTTTGATCAAAAAACAATTTCACATTTGGGTCCCACCCCTTTGGACCTGGTAGCAGAGTCAGAAACACTCCTGAAGAGATCTAGGCAGGAAGTTTCTGCATAGCTTGTCTTTCTCAGCCAGAAACTCATTTACTGTGTTCTAAGGAGAACCCTTTGAGCCTCTGACAGCCTTTGAGAGCACTCGAGGGTGACTTGGGACTGTGGCCCTCAGGTTACCATCTCATTTTACACATACACATATCCTCAGAGGGGTAGTATTTGAAAGGAAAAATGGTATAAAGTCTTTGAAAGAAAAGCTGTAGAAAAATTTTATCTTGCAGTTCAAATCTGCCTTTGAAGCCAGAAAACTCCAGCCTGCTGTGGCACTGTGCAAACAGCATCTGATGTTTTCCTTCAGCTGGCCACAGTGTGAAGAGAAACAGATTGTGCACAAATGGGTATTACCTGCAAAATTACACTTGCCCGTAAAAGTTACACTCATGCCAGCTTGCCTGCAACAGTGACAGTGGATGCACGCTCCTCTGAAACCTTCATCTGTCCGGCTCCCCTGCCTTTCCAGGCAAGCTGCTCTTCGTGGTGGCAGTCTCAGCAAGCTGCAGGGCTGCAGCAACAAAGCAGAGGTCAGCGAGCTAAAGCAAACAAGCCCGCACACATCCATGCTCAGCAAACTGCCTGCCAGGGCTTGAGGCGGAGACAAGCACACAGCTGGTGTTCTGACAATTCCCTGCTTTATTCTGCTGCATTACATGGAGCCAGAGTCCAAATGATGAGAGGGTGAGCAGCCTGTCTCCGCACTGGAGTGTTTGTGGGTGAATTCAGAAAGATTTCTGTATCTTGGGGTTTGTATCAAGAAGCAGGACAGCTGGAAAAGGTATTGGAGCAAATACATTCTAATCAAAATAGTTGTGCTCCTGAGGATGTTAAATCTTCTTATAATCATTTATGAAATCAAAGACTGACTTCCTTTCTAAATGGAAAGTTGCTTTCACCAGATGGGGGTGGGAAACAGGGGACTGAACCTGATTAAAAAAAGATCACCATTAAATGCCATTCTCCAGGAGAGAGACCTGCTGAAATGAAAGAGATTTATATGTGAGATTTAAAGTGTCCTTGGTGTGGGAATTCTATGCCAGGGGAAAGTTTGTTTGATAATTACACTGGGAATACAGGAAGGAAAGTCTAATTCCTGTGCTATAAGGGAGGCATGGGTTGACAAGTACAAGAGAAGTGCAGGAATCCACATACGATTATTTATTAAGGAGTCCCATCTAGGTGTGTATGGCTGTGTGCACTACAGAGCAAAAGAAACATGTGGAGATGTAGAGCACAAATTCCTCGTGCCTACAGGGAGGTAGAGAGGAAAGACTGATCATGTGCGATTAGACACCGAATGCTGGCTCTCAGGAAACAGGGGGTCAGTTCCTGCCTTGGCTGCAGGCTTCCTAGGGCTAGACATTCAATATCTTTGGTCCTGGTTTCCCATCTGTAAAAAGGGAATAACATTTCTTTCGGCCTTATTTGTTTTGGTTGTAAGATCAAGAAGACATATCTCTGTTCCAGCGCATGCATGTGCAGTGCCTAGCATGATGGGGGCTCCCATTCTCCTTCGAGCTGCTCGGTGTTGTGTGGATACCAGTGCGTAAAGGGGAGGGAGAGACTGGGAACAATGCTAGGTTATCAAGAGAGTCTCTGACAAGGAGGCGTATGGAAGAAGATAGAGGTTGAAGACAGGTAGGAGATAAAAGGTTGGGATGGGGAAGTAGCTGAAGTTGAAGGCTGAATCTTCCAAGTCCATTGAGGGATTATTTTGAGGGAGATTATGAGAATCTGAAGTCAGAACTTGTAGATGAATCTTGATAAAAGCTGTGTTGGTATAGCTCATGAAGCCTTTGTCACTTAATATTAGCAATGCAAGGGTGGGATCACACACTGTGGGAAGCCAGGAAAGCACAGGCAGTATTCTCCATTAGGAAGGGTCTTAAGACTAGGTTCGGTGTGGTTGTCCTGCCGTGACTCTTCCCTCTGACATGATCCTTATTGTTAGAGAAGTAGTACTTCAGAACACCAGGACAGTGAGGCAGAGTGAAGTGCAGAAGGTGCCTGGGATGAGAGACTCTTCCCATCCACAAAGACACCAGAGGGATCTTATCCTGGTCAGGTGCCCTGGGCTGTTTCCAGTTCAGGCTTGATCTATTTTGTTGTGGAGTTGGCAGTTTCCAAAGGGAGTTACATTATATTCTTGTGTGAAAAGATTGGTGAGGGAGGGATGGAAAGGAGGAAAGTTAACAGTGGAGGTCCTCCTGGTGTGTCTCCAGACTGTTCTCCACAGCATGGGCCTCTCATGATGCTTGTGGAAGGACAGAGGTGTCTGAGAGTCTCATGTCAGATGCATGGTTCTAAAAAATGAGCAACCCACTCCAGCCCATGCTTTAAACTGGAATTCTGAGACTGGCCTGCCTGACAGGGATCTTTCAATGCCCATGGGTTTGTCTGACACTGAAGATAGACCCGTCTCTGTCGAGGGAATGTTGATAATTGTTATTATTTCTAATTTGTCTAAAAACAAGTGTACCAATGCCTCATCCAAATCTTAATTTACAGATGAAATACACCTTCACTTAAAGAGAAAATAGAAATTTTAAAAAAGAGAAATGAGAGACCAATAAAAAGATTATTCCTTGGATATTTCAGGAGTTGCTAATTTGCCTTTATTTCTCTCGCTCTCTCTCTCTCTCCCTCTCTCTCTCTGTCTCTGAAAGACCTGCCTAGTTATGAGTTTGAGAGTCTCAGGACTTGTCTACACAGGGAAATTTATCAGCCTAATTATGCCAGTGTAATCAGGCTGATAAATTTGCCTGTGTATACAAGCCTTAATTTTAAAAGCTCCATTGTCTGTGAGTGCAAACCTAGTGAGCAGTTGTGTTTTAGGCCCCTGAACTGTACTTGCCAGCTGTGGGCTGACTGCCGAAGTCTTTGACCGAGTTTCCTCATTTCAAAGCAGTGGGGTTCTTTGGATACTAAAAGTCTGTATTAAATTAAACAGGAAAGTATCAAAGGAGTCGTATTTTGCTGAAGCAACTTGCAGTTTCTTGTGAAATGTTATTGCCAAGGGTATACAGGTCACTGCGGCCTCCTGCCTGGTAGAATGTCAGACCTGCTCCTGTCTGCGTCTCTCTCTGATCACTGGCTTAGCCACACAACTGGTACCACTAGCAGAGATTCCCATTTAGGTAAGAGATGGAAAATTTGTGTGTTTGAAGGTGAATATCCAGAGATCTGTTCTTCATGTGGGTAAGTGCATGGTAGAGGCGATACTCATAGTCATAGAGGTTTGTGTAGCATGTGAATTCTGTTTTGTTACCTGTACCTGTCTTCTGTGCAATCACAGAGTCATTGTCAGGGACGTAAAAAAACTCTGGGCAGTTTTGGAGAAAAAAAGTGTAGTTGTGTAGCTGATTATTTCTCTATACCATGGCTATGTACAAAAACCTCTCAGTCTGCACATACAATTAGCTAGACAGCTGTGAAGCTGAGTATTTCCAAAGTGAACACACAATGTGGTCTTGTGGCTCGGGCCTGATCACTTCTCCACAACTCTTTAAAAAAGCAAAAGCCCGAATGAGTTAGATTCCATTACAAAATGAGCTGACTGAAATAATAGCCATCCCCTTCCCGAAAACAGGTACTGTCCAAAATAAAGGGATGAGTTGTGCAGAGGAGTTTTGGTAGCGGGCGCTTTGTCCACTGGCAAAGATTGGCATTTCTCTGGCAAAAAAACAGGAGAGAGCTCCTCAGCAGCATGGACATAAGAAACAAAGTTCTAGAAAGTGATGTGTATTAAAAATAGTCCTGAGAAAAGTGGAGAGGAAGAGCCTCTGAGCGAAGGCCTGACCTAAAATAGGCTGAATTTGTGAGTGATGATCCACAGTTGTGTTTCTTTTCCAGTGTGGGAGACTCTCGGGTATATTGACGTGCTTGTAGAATTACAGGATGTCACTGACAGACTTGCATGTTGATGCCCTGGCCCATGTGGTGTTTGCAGAGAGCTGTGTATCCTTCTTTCAGAGAACTTTGTCTGCTTGGTGTCTGCTCTGTTTTCTTCCTCCTGGAGATGTCTCCTGAACTCCTGTGGATGGATCTGAATTTAACTGATATTTACAGGAACATTTTCCATTTCTTAACCCATTTAAGATGGCTTTGTGTTAAGATGAAGCTTTGGGACCTGGTTATGGTGCAGCAAATGCGGGGCTTAGGGAGGAGCAACCTAAATTTTAAGTCCTGGTGGCTAAGTTGGGCAGCAGCTCAAGACAGGTTACATGTGGGTGGGAGGAGGAAGGAATGCATGTCTAGTTTCACCTTGAGCTTCCTCTAAAATCACACCAATAGGCAGGTACTGATTCCCTTTTGCAGGAGAAGATATTTTCACATTTTCCATCCCTGAACGGGGTAGGGTACCTCTGGGAATGGAAAGTGTGAGCCTGACCCTGCTGGTCAAGCACCCATAGGAAAGAAAACACAGGGCACATCTCCCACCACTCATGCAGAGACGTATTTTGCCATTGAATCAAGTATCTCCATGAGCTGCAGACCCAGTGAAATGTGGTTTCCTTGTGCCTGTAGGGTGTTCTCTGGTCTTGTGAGAGCAGAGCTGGTCCTGCTGCCTTTCCTGCAGTTACATTGCCAGTTTCTTCTATGCAGATGTCTGTTTTCCAGAACTTGTGAGAACTTTGTGTCTCAGGAAGTGTTTGCCCCTCTATCAAACTTGTCTGAAACTGGAAAACAGCTTGTAAAATTACTAGGGAGTCACAGGCACCCATGCCTTAGACAGCCTGTGTGCATGATTCACCCATTTAATTTTTATAGGTGGTGCTGAAAGATACCATTGAGATGCAGATCCAAATTGTTCACAAATGCCCCGGTGAGTGCAACAGGACAAGTGGAAGATGAGAAACAACTTGTTGCTATAGCAGACGAGCGTAGGAGGGACACAAAGTAGCTGTTGGGTGACGGGGATGGTTATCAATGGGATTCTCTCAACGGGAAGCGCGTCCTCCGTGCCCAGGAATTTGAGAGCTGTGGGACGCCTACTTTTGGAAAAAAAAGTGTTTTGCTACTGACAGGAGAGGGCACGTGCTTTTTGGAGTCCCATTCATCTTCCCAGTATGAGAAACCATTTCGTAAAGGAAAGAGATTACCTAATCGTGCTTTGGCGTTTTCCTTTGTCCGCTTATCTCACATTTCCTAGCCACTGATGGATAGGTAAAATCTTCCAGCCATGATGGTATGGAGTGCTACGTATGTGGGTTGGTATGCAGAGCTGATCCAACAGGACTTCTCTGTGCTCCGGTGACGTTAATGTGTGTTATTGACAGAAGGGTCTAGCAGCAAGGTGCAGTGCAACCTTTTTCACATGTGAAGGTGCTAAATGGAAACTTTCAAGATTTTCTCACCACCATTTAAAAGACTCTCCTTCTCATCTGTCGCATACTGATAAGCTAAGTAAGATCTTGTTAATGATCTTTGGTTAAAACCCTTTTTCTGTTTAATTATTACAGTCACCTCTGTCTTAAATTTGTTTTTGTTTGAAACTGTGTCTGTCACTATGATCTGTGCAAAGTTGAATAAAATAAGAAACCTGGAAAGACTGAAGGTTATCTTGTTTACCAACTTCTTATATACCTAATGTAAATAATTTAAATTTCTTTTTTTTTCTTCTTTTTCCTTCCTAAATTTCAATATTAGGAGATCTGGGGTGGAGGGGGGAAATTATTTCAGATGAGGCAGCAGAGTATTAAAAGCTTTCCCATAAACCTTTACAGTGACATAGGATCACCTGTCAAGGAATTTTGTTTATTTTTACTATTCATCATTCATATTCCTATAACAGCCACGTGCCCCACACAAATCAGAGTTCTTTTGGGCTACAAATTACATAAATACATGGTGAGAGACAGCTTCAGGCCCAAACACATTACAGTATAAATATCCTGGTAATAACTGACCAACAGTTCTCTGCAACCTTAAAACACTTCATCTTTTGCTCTTGTGTTAAGGTCAGTGATGGTCCTTCCCCAGATAATTCCAGAAGTAAAATTACAGTATGGTATACTGGTGTTTTACTGGAAAAGTGTTTCAAAACTCTGTTTCATCAAAGAGAATCCCAGTACTTTATCTATCTTTTTACTAAGCTGGTGCAATGGAGAGATTTATATTTATTCTAGATGAAACAGCATCTAAGAGCATTTGATCTTTGAAAAGTATAGAGAAAAATGTGAGTTTCCATATTTGGGCTGTGTAGGGCTCAAGACTATTTATTCATTGTGTTTGATTGAGAAATTAATTTTGTGAATCTTTTATGCATAGCAACATATAAACTAGAAGCTCCTTTTTTGACAGAATTTTTGCAATGAACCAGTACTAAAAATCCTAAGACATCCCAGGGATTTTACTAAACTTTCTCCAGCACTAAGTCTTATGAAAATTTTAATGGTTTGTGTGATTTCATATTTGATAGCTTGCTCTGGGACTGTTTTTCAGCCCTCTAAGCAGTCTAATAATTTTATCCCCACTGCAATAATGCTATATATTTACTTTTCCAAGCAAAATGTGCTGTTCCCTATAAAGTGTCTGTAACAATTTTCATCTGTTAATTTGAACTAGTTTACAGTTACAATTTTAACCCAATTAGATTATTTTCTAATAATGTGATTATTTCTTTATAACTGTATTTGAAACAGTTAAAACACAGTTCCTAGTGGTCTTCTAGAAAAAGCAAGTATAATGAAAAATAGTACATGCACTTTATTTCTTACACAGTACAACTTTGCTCTGTTTCTGTTCTTTTCCACTAATTTGTAGCTAATACCACTCCTCACAGAACATTTTCACCCTACTTTTTCCTTGTGGATGTAAAATTTTGTTTTATTTTATTTTGACATCTGTAGCATTTTCCCTTCAGCTGCACAGCTTTTCACTGCAGCCAATGTGTCACATAACTTCTCTTACGCGTCTCCCGAAGTCCTGGGGGTCAGGCTGGAAAGTGAAAAATGCAGAGATCTAGGAATGGCTCAGCCAGCTGAAAGTTACGGGAAGGGAAAGGCTCCAGTTTCACTGAAGGAAAGGAAAAAAAAAAGAGAAGAAGAAGAAGAATGGCTCCTTTCAATGCAGACGGAGGCAGTCTGGCTGAGAGTCAGTGAGGTTTAAAAATCCAAGTGGTCCAATAACTGAAAATCTGTATAGATTCAAAGCAATATTTTAAATATTGAACAAGTGCAGATAAAAAAAAAAAAAAAAAAGTGTGATGGTTTTTCCATTCTCCTGGTGCATATAGCCAACCACGTTCCAAAACCAGGCAGTATTTCTTTTCCTCAAACCCTGAGCACATGTGGTTAAATCCAGTCCATGTCGTCAAGGAATGTCAGTGAAAATGTCCTGCTGAAGTAACTCCTTCAGTCACTTTTCACTGGAATGGCAGTGGCAAGGGGCTGTTCCCAATTGAAAACCCTGAAGGCGTTATTTGGTTAAAATAGAAGTGTTGTTGTTAAGAAATGGGTACTGAGCTGGGAGTCCCACAGGCCTGCAGCCATTAGCATCTCCAGGGGAATTGCCTTTGCTGACAAGGCCAGTTTGTGATTTCATGACAAAGAAAATAACATGGTAACTCAAGGCCTGGAGCACCTGGTTTGTGCAAGAAGCTCCCTCTCCTACTCCTTTTTCATTCCTCTGCTATACTTTGGGTCTCTATGTCTGTCTGTTTGCCTACTTTTCTCTCATTTTCATGTTTTTATTCACTATTCCAGATCTTTCCCATCATCCCAGACAGGCTCCAAAAAACGCTGTACGAAAATGTAGGGAGAGGGCAAAAGATCAGTGAATAAAGCACTGAGTACTTACCTCTTAGAGCCTGTTATACTGTCAGCTCAAAGTTAAAGTGCAATAAATCTGGTGGTCTCACGTTGGTCCCCTGTGTGCTGCAGTCCACCTCATAAAACTACTACATAATTAAGTACAGTGCAGTACAATTGGCAGTCTCTGCTCAGCCCAGGCCCAGCAGCAAGCACATAAACCTGCTCCTGGTCCCTGAAGGTGGAGGCTGGAGGTGACAGGGAGGTGGGGAACAGCTCTGGCTGCCAGTGCAGCTCTCCTGCCTTCCTGTGGGGATGGGGGAGATGGCATTCCTGGTGCTGATACACCCTGGGAGTGCATATATGCAGAGAAAGAAAAGATGAGACTTGACAGAGCAGGCATTTCCAGGTGATGCCTGCAGAGGAGTGGTAGCAGCCTGGTGAGGGTGGTTTGGCTGGGGTTGTATGTTGGCTGAAAATGACAAATTTGGGATGCTTTGTGCTGGGTGGGGTGACCCTCTGTGATGAACCTGGGGTGGTGAGCAGCTGCCTCAGGCAGACTGCAGCTCAGGAGGTCCCTGTGGAGAGCCGAGGAGTGCTGGCGCAGGACTTTCTGGGGTGATCAGCCCCACTGCCTGTGTGTGGGTATGGTGGAACGGCCAGTGCTATTGCAGAGTGGTGGCCCTGGATCCCAAGAGTGTCAGAGCAGCACCTGCTGCAGATGCTGAAGAACCCTCCAGGAGCAGAGAGGGGAAACAGGGAGCCTGGCTGACAGAGTTCCATCTTTTATCTTCCTTTGTTTCCTTGGTTGCCTTTCTATACATCGAGTTCTGAATTAACAAACTTCAAATTTTGCTGGATAAGCGGTGTTCCTATTTGGAAGGACACCATGCTGCCCAGAGGTCTGAAATCCCCCTCATGCCTGTGCCTGGGCGGGTATTTTGTGCCACTCTGCAGAGCTGTGAGGACTTGCAAAATCCCTGTCAGGGTCTTAGTACCCAACTTTTCTCTTTAACAGAAGGTTCCTCGTAACTGTGCAGAAGAGAGGCTTGCGTTGCTTTCCGGGAGTGAGTAAAATCTCTTTAATTTTTTTAAATAAAAGAGGAAAAAAAAGAAGTGCTCAATTCTCAGCGAGACAGGTTGGTGAGCTCCAGCAGCTGCGAGAGGCCACATCCTGCTGGTGCCCTCTAGTGCTGCGCTCTCTGCCTGCAGCCACCGAGCTCCAAAGTTGCTTGTCAGGGAGGGAATAGATGATTTCTGAGCTGCATCTGCATGCTTTGGGCCAGCAGAACCAGGCAGTGCGGTGGTGGTGGTGGGGGTGAACCTCTGAATACCAACAACCCTCAGTTTTCATTTGCATTCATGGTGCTGCTGCTTTTCCCTCAGTGGATATGTGCTTTTACCGTGTCTGTGTCTATGCAGTGATTTGGCTGTCTTGGGTTTATCTGGGTTTATTTTGAGCATTTTCACTGTGTGAGCAGCTGATCCTGCTCTACTTCATGCCTCAGGTAAATTTTATTTTCCAGGCTATAACTCTTCATAGAATCAGAGTGGTTGAGGTTGGAAGGAACCTCTAGAGGTCATCTGGTCTGACCCACCTGCTCGTGTAGGACCACCTAGAGCCAGTTGCCTAGGACCGTGTCCAGATGGCTTTTGAACACCTCTAAGGTTGGAGACACCACAAACTTGTTATTCCTGTGTCCCCGCTACCCCACAGTAAGAAAGTGTTTCCTAAAGTTCAGAGGGAATCTCAAGTGTTTCAGTTTCTGCCCATTTCTCTGGTCCTGTCACTGGAGCACACTAAGAAGAGTCTGGCTCCATCCTCTTTGTACCCTCCTACCAGGTATTTATATTCAGTGATGAGTTTTCCCCTAAGCTTTTCTTAAGGCTGAGCATCATTAAACCTTTCTTTTTCACGAAGGAATAGTATGGAAATTGTCACTGACAGGTACCTAAAATACTTTGGAGGGGTTTGATGTGAAAATTCTCAGTCCTGTGATGTGAAGCAAATAAAATCTATCTCTAAAAGCCTATCATACTGCTGGATTGACCTGACCCACCCATGACTCCAGATCTGCATGGAAACTTCATGGGTGGATTCCCTTTCACTGTAGATGACTCACACTCCAAATATAAAAAGCCCAAAGGCTGAGAGTTTCAAGAGCTGCACTGAGAGTCAGCTCCAAAATGTATCCCAGTATATCATATTGAAGGCATATTCCAATTCTTTCAGGAAGTTTTTATCTTGAAGAATATGGAGGAACCCAAAGTTACTGACTTGTTTTTACAGTGATCAAAGTCCCTTTTTTGGTACTTGGGGAAAAGCATTTTGAATGGTGAAACAGTGTATTTCAGCTGTAAAGCTCACAAAAGTCCTCTTCTGTACATTTGTTTAATAGTCGATAGGTTGTCCACGTCATGCTTTGGCTAGATTCTGCCAGTGTACTGTTTGTTTGTAACTCTCGTCTCTATTATCAGTATTGTAGTGAGTTTTCACTAGACGGTCCTGGTTTTGGAAGCCTTTTCGTGATCTGGAGCACAGTTTCAAGCTCTGCTTTGAGGGAGTGGTGGGAGCAGTGGGGTGTATGGTGTGTACATGGATATCACCCACAGTGACTCCAGCTTATGTGAGCAGCCCTTGCTCCTCCACACTACTTCCTGGTACCACCCTGACCTTCCCCCTGGCAGAGGTGCTGCATTTTGACACAGGCATGGTGGGCAGCAGCTCCATGACTGTTCCTTGCCATGGGTCTCTTCTGGCACTCATGGCAGCCTGATGTTCTCAGCGTGAAACAGCTGCCTGTTGAATGAGCTCTGGAGCTGCACCTGGAGGGAGTGATTTGTTGTAGGCACCTGAGTTGGCTTTGAGTAGGTTTAGACAGCTGAATGCAGTGAGTTTCAAGAACCAAAACCTGGAGGGCCAGTCCCATTAGCACCATGATTTGCTGGAGCTAACTGGCCCCCTGAGGTGCCCCAGGTGAGCGCTTTGCGTGGCACCTCACAGGGATGACATGCTGGGTACGGCTGTGAGGGGGTCGGGTGTGCTGCAGGTATCTGTGACAGGTGTGAGCTCCTACACATGCCTTGTAGAGATCCCAGGTCCGGAGACGACAGACCAGAAACAAAGTGATGTATCTTGCAAGACTGACAGCAGGGCTTGCTTTTGTTCAGCGGGAGGTGCCAGAATGGTAATACTTGCTGTCTGAGTCCTGGATTTGGTTTGCTGAAATTGTGTGCTGGTGTGCAAATCTGAATTTTTCCAGAATGCCCTGGGAAAGCATTAAGCCTGATTAGAGCAAACAAGATCAAGTCGCGGTATCTGTGTGAAGTGTTTCCTTGTCAAATTACAGTAGCCTTATGCAGTTCTTGGATGAGATAATCAAAATCAGGCTGCTGAAGCAAAGGTACCCACTGCCTGAGCCACAGCATTGTCGCAATTTGGGACTGAAGCTAAGGCCCATTCTGGTGGTTTCAGTCCCCTTTGATAGCACAGAGCAAATTCAGACCAAGACAAATAAGCAAGAAGTGTTTTTGCCCTGTAGAAGTGCCTGCTTTGGCAGTTTCTTGCTGCCCTTTTCTGTCATGATGCAGCGGACATTGCTGTGGGAAAGGGGTTGTAGTAAAGGGTACCCCAGGAAGCCAGGGACCAAGTGCCCTTTACCCCAAGAAACCCTTTCTGGGCTCTTTTGTATCTGAAGACTGCCCTGGCAGGCAGGGTAAAATTGTATGTGCACATGTGTGGCCTGTGAGGGTGCACAGAGGCTGGACTGAGCATTGCAACCCTTGATGTTCACCAGGATTTTGAGTTCATCTACGTTACAGATTAATGTAAAGGTGTCAGGCTAAAGTGCAAAATGGATTAACTGCATATTTAATTTTGGGACGCACCATGATGTTCTGGTTAGGGAGTCTTAGACTTGGAGCCTAAGTCTCCAAGTGGATTGCCGATCAGTTCTTCCTGACCAAGGTCCTTTAGAGAAATGCCCTTGAGATACCAGTTCCTGGTCTCCTATCCTCTGTGGGACTAAGAATCAGTGACAGATACATGGAGCTGACACCACTACCTGTAATTGCCAGGATGAATTTCATGTTGGGCTAAAGTAAGAGAACACTCCCTGCAACTGGTCTAAAAAGTTACACGTGTGCCTGTGTGCGTGTGCTTGTGTTGGCTGAGTTTCCCTGTAATCCAGATCTTTTAAAGTTTGACTCTACACAAGAAACTCAATTATCTCTTCACATCCACTGTAGTAATTTCATTCCTGCTCTTCTTAATAATTCTGTGCTTTTTCTGGAAAATACCTCTGAAATGGTAGTTCTCACTGAGACAAACAAGAACTCCATTCATTGGTGGGAGACACGGGCAAAAGACACAAGCATTTTTTACAAATGGGTTTGAAGGCATTCCATATCTCCTTTCCCGTTTGATAAATGTCCATGTGGATAGTAAATAAATCATAACCTCTTTGGGCTGCTGCTCCAAGAAGTCAGTATGGCTGGCACAGAGATGGTGGTGAGGAGCTGGTGTTGGTGGGATGCGTACCTGCCTTCTGTGCATGGGTGGTGGAGCCCAGCACCTAACAGCTGCCCTAAAAGCCAGGCTTTTTAACCCACAGCCAAGGATTAAAGACAGGCAGAGGGGTAGGTGTGCCATCTGAATGTTGCCGTCCCGGGTACTGGATTTTTCATGCCTAACCCTGAACTTCCTACCTCATTGGGCTGCTGGGTGTTTTTTTGGCAGGGCTCTCTCGCGACTTTAACATTCTTGTAATATGGTTTTTGTTGTGTGAATACTGCCACGCTGTCAGCTCGACACCGAAATGCCATAAATCCGGTGGTCTTGTGCCTGTCCCCCGCGTGCTGCAGCCCACCTCGTAAAACTGCTGCTTAATGAAGTACAGCGCAGTACAATTGGCAGTCTCTGCTCGGCGGAGAAGGCTGAGCACATAAACACACGCCTGCCAGGCTTGTGCCGGGAGGTGCAGCCAGGGACCTTCCGCTGCACAAGTGGGGAGAAATTTCTAAGCAGAGGTGACTGAGAAATCCCTTTAAAACTGTAGAAAAATATTTTATAAATTGTTAAAAACCTACCCCTCTAATCATGAGCCAGCGTTTCTGGGCCTGCTGGGGGGAGGACACCTTTCTTTGAATAAAAGACTGTGCATACTCAGAAACGTTTCAGAGTAAATTACAATGGATTTGGGAAATGAAAATGAAAGAACGTTTATAAATTGTTAGTGTGTAATGAAAGCAATACCTTAAGGTTACCCAGAGGCCTTGCTTCCATCTATCTCACTCACAATAAGTAAGAGATCATTAAAATTTATATTTTAATTTACTGTAGAGCCAATATCTGAAGGAACTTTACAAGCATTAATGTATTGTGTCTCCTACTGCTCTTAATTCTTTCTTTTCTAAGTATCCAAACTGAGTGTTGGAGAAGGTAAATGTTTGCAAGTTACATAGCAAATCATGGGTAGAGCTTCAGACTTTTGACTCCTGCTGATGCTCTAAACTGGTAAAATACCTTTATTGTAGACCTACAAATTATAAGTATTTTAATTAGAGCATTCCCTACCATGTCCCTTCACAGTATTTTGCCTTCCATCTCAGCAGCAAGGCAATCAGTGTGATGCCAGTACTTTCACATACATCAACTTATAGTAAATCTCTGAGGTTTTTTTTTGCAAGGAGGAAGTTACAATTTCTTCCCTCATGCTCTTCCCATGAGGCAGTCTGGGTCCATTCACACACCATTTAGGGGAGGTAGGCAGTATCCATGCAAGCTCAGGGCACCTTGGGTTGGAGTTGGCAAAACCTGGCTGGCTTGAAGAAGGGCTTTAGAAAGTACAGATCTTTTCAAGGGGCCCTGATGACTTGTTTTGAGAACTGGGAAGCATAGACATCCAGGCTTATTCTGGATATTTAGAAATTCTGCATTTGGAGGCCAAATTTAGACCTATGCCTTTTCTCTGAGCACAACCAATATCTGAGCAAAAAAGTTGCTACTATTAAAATGCTGAGATCTGTTGTGTTTCTAGTTGTGAAATTCATTTTCTCTTTGCTTTTTAGTGATGTATAATGACTGAATAACTGCTGACATGTGATTCTTACCATGAGCTTTTCTTCCTACCCTGATGTCCATAACTCAAGTCATGAGCACTCTCCCATGCCCAGCCTTGAGGCTCTCAGCTGTAGTCACTTCAGTAAACCAAGAGCAAACATCAGGGAAAGGCTGGCTAGTGTCACCAGGCTGAAGAAGGCATTGGTGGGACCATGAGGCCCTGGAGCTGCGGCAGCGGAAGCACGTAGGAATTGTCCTCCTGTCATCTCAGCTTCTTTTTCAGAGTCTTTTCAATTCACATGAAATTCCTTCAGCATCAATGAAGATTTCGCTGTAACAATAATAACAGAGTAATTCCCAAAGTTGCTGGCACAAGAATTCTATTTAGTTACAGCTTTATTCTTTGTGAGGTCTCCAAGGAGGGCAATTGTTTTCTTCTGTCTGATGTTGGAGGTGGAGATCTAGGGACAGGCTGTGATTTCCTTCACCTTCTGGTCTTGGTGGTGAGAAAGAGATCAAGGCCATCATTTTCCTTTCACTCTAGTTTCAGTGCAAATGCATTCAGAGCTTACTGAATAAACAAAAACTAGTTTTCAGTGCTTGTTCAAACAGGTGCTTTTCAGAACAATCCACACCAGTGGAAGCAAAAAATACCTGGTATGGGTACAGCTGTAGACATCTGTAAAACCAAAGAAAAAAGAAGAAACTCTTTAATTCACTGAATATGGTTTTGCACATTAAAACTACTTCAATTTCCTTGTTACAGAGACAGACTAAATCTACAGTGGGAAGAGAAACTCAAGACCAATGACGTATTTACCATGAGGACTCCACAGCATGTCAGAGCAGTTGCTTGGAGAAATTCACACTCCCCCTGTGTTGCACTGCAATTAATGCAAATGTGGTGGGCCTCAAAAGGGAAAACACTTTGTTTCAGATCTTTCAGGACTGGAGAGGGATGAGGAGCAAATAACACATCCACCAGCACAAAAATGGTAAACCAGCCCTGGAGCCTGGCCTTTCTGTAAAACAATGCTTGCTAATACAGCCATGTATGACAGAGATGGAAAATCAGATTAAGGTGACTGAGAGTAGTCAGGCAGCATTGTAATGTGTGCAAATGGTTTAGTGCAAAACTTGTAAGGAAAATACAAGTTTTTAGGAATTTTTTTGCCTTTTCATTTGAAAGGTAAAATGAAAGGTGGTTTTCTCCTTGTTGTCCTGTGGGTATGAGCACACAGGAAGTGACCCAGATAATGAGGCCGGAGGTAAGGATAAAAACTGGAGTGAAGGTACTGTGAAGCACTTCCCTGGGATAATGGCTGCTGTGACATGTGTTTTGCCTCAGAACATGTGTCCTTCTCAGCCATATCCCAGGCACTACGTTGTTGATGAGCTGCCAGCACCACACACAAGCCAAAGGCTGCAGTGCAAGCACAGGTGTGATGCTGCAAGGGCACTATCAGTCACCACCACTGACATCTGACCACGCAGGAGGAGGTGTGGACCTCGGGAGGGATTAACAGGGGGCCTGCCAGCCCCTGCTGGGATCAGGGCTGGTCACACCATTAAGTGCCCGTGCTATCTGCCATGGGTGGTGACTGAAGAGTGGCTGGATTTTAGTGGCCAGGCACTGACATTCACTGGAAACTATGCTCCTAAATGTGAGACGTTCCCTTGAACTTTCTCCTGGCTTTAGGTTTCTGCTGCTCCAGAAATACCATTTCTGCCTCAAAAATGCCTAGCAGATGCTTCATAAGTAGCCTGGATGACAGAACTATCATCATAATTTTCTTTCCTTGCAGTATCAGGCCCCATCATGGGATGAATCCTGCCAGTGTAAAGACAGGCAGCATCCTTGCCTCACAATTTGGTTATGAAAATGCAGTATCTAATCATCTGGGCCCAGCGTGGCCTGTCAATCTTCACTCTGGCTGCGTTCCCGGTGGATGCCTGCCCTTTGTTCACCGCTCCCACGCTCCTGTCAGAGTGGGTGGGTAAATGACTCAGATAAAATTTGACTGACTGGTAGAAACCTGGTGTAGGGGTAATTCAAGACAGAGACTTTGGGGAGTCTCTTCTGTTGTGGAACATCAGCAGATGTGGCAGACAGCTCTGTGAGAATGCTCTTTCACCAACTTGCTAATACCCTGACTAGAATTCAGTATTCACTGACCTCACATTTCGTTACGTGAGATTAATCTTGACTTTGGAAAAAGTTGTTGAAAAAGAAAAGGTAGATCTTCCTTCTAATGCTGTATAGGAAAAAATAATTCAACCACAGGAGCTAGGTCTTCTGCTGACAGAAGTCAGCATGAGTCCATTGTCCTAATTTATTGTTATGGTCTGAATACATCTGGGATGTGGAAGAATTTTTTTGTGTTATACGGAAAAAGTTGAAGTCAGTGGCAGAAGTCCTGTTTAAAAAAAAAAAAGGCACAACAAAAGAACCCAAAACACATGTTCCAATTTACAGGTCAGTTGATATCCTCCCCTGAGGCTGCCTTAATTTCTAGTTCAGGAATGTCAATAAATCAATGCCACAAGCCATCAGCAAGGCAGTATCCAGCAAAGCAGCTGCCATATGAACATCATGCTCACAATCAAAAAATCCGTAGCCAAAAATCTCTCAATACATTTTCTTACTTCATTAGTTTCTGCTTTACGTAAAAATAGCTGTCGTTTTTGCAATGAATAATCATGTCTGTCTTAAGATAGATATGTCTACGTGATATGTTTGTTAAGCAAAGTAGATGAGATATGATCCTGTATGGAACCTGTAATGCAATTCTGAATTTTAGGTTGTTGGTTTTTTTTCTCATTAGTATATGTTTCATTCTTTAAGCTCAGATTTTGTGCTTGTTATATGTAGCTGCAGAGGCAGTAGATAAAGCAGCATCATTGCACCAAAAACAAAGAGTGATGATTTTATGCGTATATATCACAGGACAATACTCTGCTATGATTAATAGAGGGCTGTAACACAAATAAGGCTCTCTTGAGAGTAGACTTTCTGCATTTTTCTGTGTGCATTTTTTGCTCTATGCAGACTGGCTATAAAATGCTCTCTTATTGGTTCCTTAAGGTTTCATTTTCCTCTAATTTGTCCTGAATGCACACAAGCAAGTGAATACAAATTGCTACCATGACTGGACTCCTGGCGTCCACTGAATCTGCAGAGAAGCAAAAGTCTGTGTGATCTGCAAGGCCTGGTTTGTGTTGGCAGGGGGCACCTGGGAGAGGGAGGTCCTCCAGTGCACCCCAAAGTCTTGCCCCAAGAAGATTAAGACATCACAAAGACGGAGTGGTTGGTTGACAGAGAAGCATCAGATGTTCTTCAGACTTCAAAGGCTAACAGAGTACCCTCCCAGATCTTTTAAAAGATCTGTAACTTTTGAAAACTGAAACGTCCAGCTTCGAAAAGGTATTTTGGGGCACTGCCTGCATGGTATCTGTCATGCTGGACACTTCCTGTGGAGATTGTAAACTAAACAAGTAGTTCCTGGAGCAGAGGAACTAACACAACCTGATTTCCTGCTAACCTGTCTCACAAGGTCTCTTTCCCTCTGGATTCTGTCTCAGAAAAAGCATACGATAAAGCTTTTCTCTTAGGGGAGACATAAAGAACAACAAACACCTTTCTCCTCTTGGTCACAGAGGTACAAATAATCTTGAAGTACTGAAAACTGTGGCCCCCGGTGTCAAATCTGGTCAAGACAACTAATGAGAGTTAGGAGTGGGGAACAGAAACAGACAGACACAGCATGAGTGCATAGACCTTGTTTCCTTAGGAAACTGGGCTCAAAACAAAGCACACAAGTCTGGTATATTTATAGTGAAAGAGGTGGGGGGCTTTCCTTTCCAGAGGAAATGCACTGCTTTTCTGGGCCTGATCCTCACTTAACTGGAAGTTACATTTTCTCATGTTCCCTGCAGATCTTGTCATGCTTTTCTCAACCTGGAAGCCTGTGGAAGTTCTGGAAGAAATTAGCAGTGCCTGCAGAGGTATCAGACAGTACCTCAAGCACTCCAAGTGAACATCTATCTATGTATTAATGCTATGTACAAGATAAGACACATATGATATATAAAGGATTATAGAACAGTTTGGGTTGGAAGGGACCTTAAAGATCATCTCATTCCAACCCCCCTGCCATGTGCAGAGACACCTTCCACTAGACCAGGTTGCTCATAGCCCCATACAAGCAGCCTTTGAACATTTCCAGAGATGGGGGCATCTACAAATTTTCTGGCCAGTCTGTTCCTGTGTTTCACCACCCCCAGAGTAATGAATTTTTTCCCATTATCTGTTCTAAACCCATCCTCTGTCAGTTTAGGGCCATTGCCCCTTATCCTGTGGCTACATGCTTTTGTAAAACGTCTCTCTCTGGTTCTCCTGTTGGGGCCCCAAGAGTCAGCCAACTGAGATAAATATCAGCAGAAGAGAAAGGACCATACTGGACACAAGCTGCCCCAGCTCCATCCCATACTGCAACTTTGCAGGCACTAACATGTCACCAATTTCAAGTTTGCACTCTTTGAGTGGTATGATGGTAGCTGCCTGTAGGAGTCTGGTGTTCCCTTTTGCAGGTAGGAAATGAAGAAAGCAGAGGGCAAGACTGAGGCAAAGTCAGCCCAGACTGGATAGAGACCAGGTAAATTGTTTCTGCTCTCAGATTAGAAGATGCCTCCCAAAGGAGAGAACTGTATGAGCTAGAAAAGGCAGAATTGTTCATTGAGCTAAAGCACCTGCAAATCTAGAATTCTCTGCTCTACCACAAGCTTGGAAGTCTCTACATGCCTCAGATGAAGCCCAGCCTCTCAGGGAAGCCAAGGGACGTGTAGTTATTGGGATACTAAATACCAAAGACACGTATTAAAACTGGTCCCTGATAATGAAACATTGTTCCCGAAAATTTGTTGGACTTCTTTTGTATTTCAGGTTCTTGTGTTTAAAATTGGCTGTTCAATGGTTGTACTCTTAATACCCAAACCAGGCTTATGTTACTAGTTAAATGTTATGAAGCATTTTTTAAAGATCTGTAAAATACAGAGTTACTTGTTATGTAGCTAAGCTTTTATTATTTGGTCTTTCATCCAGAAGTATTTGAAAATCCAAAAATAAAATGTCTTTCTGCCTTGATACACTGATCTCGTGCCTGCTGATCACAAATGCAGATTTGATTAAAACTGTCCACCCTGGCCAATTCTGTATGTTTCTTGACAGCCCCCTATAGCCCGGACTGCACAATTGCCTATAAGTTTTCTTTCCAGCATGTGGTTTCCAAAGGTAAAACAAAGCATTCTGAGATATTTTTAATCTGTCACACTACCTTCTCCACTCCTCCTCTTTAGCTTCTTACAGCCATACCTTCCCCTCCCTTCTCTGGAACGGAACGTGACATTATTTCAGTTAATTCCATGGTGATTCTGACACAAGCTTTGTTGTAAAACAAAGCAAAAGAATTGTTTGAATTTCTCACAGTTTAGTCTTGCAGCAGCATGTGCAGGCCTGTTTCTGTGTTTTAAGGTAGTCATTGTTTCTCAATGACTGTTTTAAGTCCATGACCAATACACATCCCTAACCACAATTTATTCGAGATTTCACCATGAATCTTGTCCAAGATTTACTGACTTGTTCTGTCAACACTACAATTATATTTTGGTGTTTCATGAATGTCTGAGGAGTTACCCCATTTGCTATGAATAGTAGCAGATTATAGAAGAGGAACTCCTTGTGGTTGTGAGCAAAATTTAATAAAAGTTGTATCTTCCTTTTCCTTTTGTGGCTATTGTTCTTCCTGACACTCATTTTTTGCTGCCTTTCATTAAGATCTATTTAAGAATTAGCAGTCTGATTACCTTCCTTTGCATAGTGTCATGCACTTTATGTCTCAATGGGGAGTCATGCTGGCTTTTGGCAGTGGAAGTGCTAGCACATTCTGAGAACAGTGTCACAGAGGTAACAGAACAACGTGCTTTCTGTTGCACCGGGTCTCGGCACAGGTCTGTACACATCTCTGTACAACTCTGCAATGAAGATAAATACAGAGGTCTGATACGTCTCTTGCTTCTGCTGGACTAAGTGGGAAGAAGCCTTGTAGGAGTCAATGCAGTTGTAGTAGTGCAAGTGAATTGTAAGACTCGGTGTTTTGAATTTTGCATAAAAGGTGCTTTTAATAGCCTTCAGTTTTCTTGGCGTGAACTGCACTCATGACTCAAGACATCTGCATGGGCTGAATTTATGCTGTGCGCCAGTTTCGTCCAAGTGGGATTTAATGCGTGACTTGTAAATGTTCACACATGTGTCCACTGACCTCTGCTGTGCGAGTGCCACTGGAGTCGCAAACAGGACGTTAGTATCTGTGAACCAAGGTGCTTTCTAGGACTACTAGTGTTGGCAAGGTCAAATACAGAAGCCTTGTACAGCCCCTGGTGCAACACACGACTGGAAACACGCGATCCACACCACATTCAACCTCTCCTGTTAAACTTGTGCCTGAGTGAGAGTGGGATTTATTGCAGAGTGACCAGGTTAATGTGTATGTCTATACTCAGGCTTGGAGTGAGAATAACGACATGTAGACAATAACAAAGGAGTTTCATTCACAGACAATAGGTTTGGAGCCTTTCAATAAAACACAGCACTGTGGATAAAAGGGGTATTTAGGAAGTTTCTGTGTATATGGTATTTGTGCTTTTGTCGCTAACTTACTTCCAATAAGACAAACAACAAGGAAATTACGGCATTTTTATAACCAGAACAGTGAAATGGTATTTAAAACCCCTTTTATTTCAACATCAAAGCATACATAAAAGAATGATTTGTTCCCAGTGGAATAACAAGACAAGACAGGACACTTCACTGTCTTCTAAAGCAAAGGGGTTTTTCTTGCCAAGAACGTGAAGAAAATAGATCTGCTCAAAATGGTGAACTGATGCTTTTCAGCCCGTTAGCAACCTAATGCCCTCAATATGAGGAGCAGTCAAACCATTGTTTGTTTTGAGAAAGAATAAAGATTAACAAGGTAAATTACATGGAAAAGAACCAGAAATACTCGCTTATCAAATGCATATTGTGATCATATTTTTTCCTTTAAAAGCTTAAAGGAATACCAACATTCAATCAAAGAGGAAACCATAGCAATTTAAGATCCGGGAGTAATTTTCTTCATTAAATCAGCTCCAAATCCCACTGTAATCAGCACAGAGCTGTTCTTCCATTCCTCCTTTCTCCTTACCCTCCACCATTTTCACTGCATTAAAATGGTGGCATTGGAGGGTCTGTAGGAACAGCATGCTCCATGCCTTGCCTGTGTGATGTCTTGCCTATTGGAAGGAGCACATTCGTGCAAGGTCCCATTCCACCCAGGCTGTGTCTGAAAAGGCTTTGGAGGGGTCTTGGCTGAAGGGCACCCAGGCCAGCCTGGTCCGAAGGGATTAATGGGCAGTGTGGGCCTGTGCTGGAGGAGAAAGATGTGTCTGGTGCCTGCTGCACCTGCCGGTCTCCGAGGACCTTTCCTGCAGCAGCCAGCACGTGCAGAGTGTCAGCCGCTGTGCTCCTGTGTGCACGTGTGGGCATCCATCACCGGCCCCGGTGCTTTGAACAGCCACTTTGTAAATGAGTAGGAAAGAGGTAAACTGAGCGTGTGTGTGTGTGTGTGTGTGTGTGCGCGAGGGGAAGGAGGGCGGGGAGGAAGGAAAAGAAATGTGAGAAAGCTTTAGATGTAGTCCAAGAGTCCATCTGGTGAGTCCTTCTGATGTTCCCTCGACAGAGCCCTCCCACTGAGAAGGATCCCTCCTTTCTCCCTCTTCTGCCAAAAACTGAGTCAGAGGCTGGTTTTGTTAGAAAGGGTCATGAAAGCTTTGTTCTTCTTCTCCCCACAGGGGAGTAGGGTGTTCGTTTCTATAGGAGGATATTTAGGCTGTCTGAGACTTGGTTGTTCTTATTCACACAAAGCCGGACAGCCTCAACCTGGGAAACCAGCTGGAAGGCCCCATACTAGAAAAGGCCTAGTGTTGTTCCGACTTATAAGCTGGCTGCTGAATCAAGGGGTAATTTTGGTTGCTGATTGGTGTTCCTAATCACATTTCAGGTTGCTTGCTCCTTTATCCTTAGTGAGGGAGAAGGAGTAGGGGGAAATATCTGCTGTGGGCACAGCAGCTAGGCTTTTGACTTGCTGCTGTTCCAAGTGGAAGAAAATGCCTTGCTGCATGCCTGATCTCTTCTCAGCAGACCTGGTGAGGGATGGGAATTCAGGCTTCCCCTATGCACCTCTTTTTCACACTTTCTCCCCAGTGCTTGTGTTCACACTGGTTCTCCTTCTGGTCATGTAGGTGGCTTTTACAAGGATTTGAGTGACCTTCTTGTCTTGCCCTTGCTCCCAAGCCCCATGGAGCACCCAGTCATTGCTGGAGCTGCAGGAACCAACTGTAATATTACTGGACTGCTTCTAAGTCACCACTTTGGAAAATCAGCTTTGTTGTTTACTAGGCAGGATTTTGACTTTTAAAATTCAACATTATTTTTTTAGAAGAGGGGAATTACATTTTACAGGTGTTCATTGGATGGGAGCATTAATGTAATACACAGTGGGAAAAGAATATATAGTGTAACAGAGCTCTAAGGAGTTGTAGAGAAGAAGATAAAGGAAACTGAAAGAGTGGAATGAAAGTAACAGATTTCAGAAAGACTTTCATGAAAGTCTGGGGAATTAATAATTACATAGAAGAATAAGAAATAAAAGAGAACTTTGTTGTTCTACTTTCTTTTAAAAACCCCATTTTACCCCCCCCCCCCATTTTACTTTCAGTTTGGAACTTACAGGTTCAAATTAAATTTAAACAGATGTGCACCAGCTATTTAGTTTTCAAACTCCTGAAGAAAGAGCCTGTCTGTGTTTCCAAGACAAAAAGTGACACAAAAAACTTTAAAATGAAGAGATTTTACAACAGAACTATTTATCTTGCTCATTTAAGATAGGGAAAGGCTTTAAATGAAAATGTAAACAGGTTTAGTGACCTGACTATAGGAGGATGCCAAAAAAGGTTACTTCTGAAATAAGTAGTAAGTCCTGAAATCAGAAAAGAGAAAATGAAAAATAAAGCACCATTACTGTTGGGACCTCATCACTGGCTGGGAGGAGAAATGCAAAGCAGAGGTGGAGGGAGATAAAAAAAGGGTTTGAAGAGTCTTGCATCCAGTAGTTATTTAAATACTTAAGAAGAAAATATAAGGAAACTCATATTACTAAATTGCTAGTGGGTGGTTTCTTTTGTTAATACAGTGCTCTGTTTGCTTCTCAGTGAAGGGTCTGGGCTCAGACTCAGCTCACAGAAAAGAGATACACACGCTCCTTCCTGCAAATGATGGGAACACGGTCAGCTGTTCAGCACTGCTGTAAGTCAATGCATTTCCAGTGGTGTCAATGGAGCAATGCCAGATTATATGAGCTGAAGACGTGGCCTAGAGTTTCCAGCCAGCTGAGGGGCTATGGTAGGATCAGTTTTGTTGTAATTTGTTTTCCCAGTGCTTAGCAGCTTTCTTGGGTAACCTTGGTGGGCATTTAGGACACACAGCCCCTGCCACAGCTCAGGTCCCCAGTAACGCTGGGTACAGACACCCCTTACAGAGGGCAGGGTGAGAAAGGGATGCACATGTGTGTGTGCAGCCATTCCAAGGCCCCATGCCCGTGCAGCTAAGAGCATGGGCTGCCTCCACGTGGCAGAGAGGAGGCAAGAATCTCACAGGTCCCATAAGCCTTTTCCAGTTGCTCTGTTCCTGACAGTCAAAAGGCCTTTCTCTTTTTTAAGTCTTTTTCCATGTGGATGTGTATCTTTTTTACTCTTAGCCCCTTTCTGTACTTGATTTGAGTTCTTCTTACCCTGACATTCCTGTTTTGTTTTTTTCCTTCCCTTCAAAGGCCAAGTGACATCATTCAGTGGGAGTTTTCTCTTTCCACTTCATCCTGGACTGCTTTAAATGGTGTTTGCTTTCTTTCCCGAGTGCTCCAACAGGAATAGTCTCCTACTGTTCACTCTGCCAACACTTGAAGAATTTCTCTGGTAATTTCTGCCTCCAGTTATGACATCCAAGTTTCTGGGCTGACCCCATTTTGCTCACGGTCCCTTGGCCTGTTCCAAATCCCTTCGGCAAGCTCACCACCTCATACCATTCATTCCCTGTCTCCTTGGCTCTTCATCTCTATGCTGTCTTCATCTCTTCTTTCCCCTCCAGAGGTGGTTGAACTCCTTAAGCCCTTTGCATTTCATACCTTACTGAAAATAGTGCTTTTATTTCTGCTGTGTTCTTTCCTGCCCTTGGTGATCTGCCGTGACTGCTCCTTTTGTTCTGCTTTCCCAGTCCTGCCTCAGGGCCTCTTTCCATGCTGCCTCCTGATTAATGTGTGTCAGTGCCCTCCATTTCCTTCTTCAAATCACTTCTTGAAAGCCCTGCTATTTTATAAAATGCAGCCATTTGAAAGGTGCTCGTTGGGGCTGGCAAGGAGCAGTTCCACCTTATTTGACAGGATGAAGCCAATGCAAAACCAGTACAACCATTGCTTTCACACTTAGTATAACCACTGTTACCCTTTTTACTTTGTGCCACCAAGCTCTGTGGTGCTGATTTGCACCTGTGTCGTAGACATTGCTTTAAACATTGAGAAGCAAGGGAGGAAAAATGGCTTGATGGCTTCCGTGCTTCCCTAATTTCCTGGTCTTGCATGGGGAAGGGTGCATGCAGTTGGCCTACTGAGGTTTTGTACCACATGGACCACCACCCCAGATGCCAGAAACCCTTCCCATGCTCCCTACTTGTCTTTCAAACATGCCAGTCATGCTCCATAGCAGAAAAATTTAAAGGGTGTGAATTCTTCCCACCACAGAGGCCCTGCACCAAGAAAGCATTTCCCTCACACAGAGGAAGCCCCAGATGGCCCAAGCTGGGGAATGTGTCCTTGGGCCAAGGCATCACTTTAGATTTTTGCTTAGTATTATGTTTCTCCAAAGGCAGCAGGCAAAGTTTCAGAGCTTTACAAATACAATTAGCTCTAAAAACTCAGTTACAATAATGCTTTTTTGAATTAAATTATTTAGTGTAAATATGTTGCTTGTATTTAATAATTCCAATTTAAAGACATCTTGCAAAATTCTTCAAATTAAATTGCAGTTATCCCTTTTCCTATGCAATGGTTTATGAGTGTATATTGGACCGACTCTCACATTTTTTTCTTCTCTCTAATCCAGCCAAACCCTTATAAGCAGTATTTTACTAATATAAGAGTTGTGTCTCGTTGATATTATGGGCACTTCAACCTGACTGTGTTTGGGGGTATTTATTTTGGCTGTTGCATCATCACATATTTAGACGAGAGGAAATAGCTATATGCCTTCTAAATTGCTACCACTAACGGGAGCACTTAATCTTTAGAATATCTTAACTATAAATCCAACATCAACACGTGTGTCAGAAAACATATGAATTCTTTGTGCCTAAATATTCAATGATCATGATTAATGCTTAATGCAAAACACACGTGAGGTGCGTGGAAATGGAATACTGGTTGCTTTAGGTCCTGTTAAAGAACCTCAGAATCCACATTTAATGGTATTCCTGAAAAATCCTTTGTATACCTCCTGAGTTATTTGTGTTTCTTTACTGCTTGCTTGCTGCAAGTCTCCCAGTGTCAAGGTCTCTGCCTTCCTGCCCACTCTCCAGCCCAAGAGTCAGTCACCCTTGGGAAAGCGAACCTGGGGGTGGAGACAGTGGGAGTAAAAAGAAGAGACTGTGCCCTGCCAACAGCTCACTTCCAGCTGAGTTAGCCAGGGGAATGCAAGGGGATTTACACAAGTAGCAGGGGAAAGCAGCCCATTTACCTGCTGAGGACAAAGGCAAGACAAGGACTTACGGAACCAGTTCTTCAGTGCCTTGTCCCTGCTGTTGCCAGGGCCCCTTCAGAAAGGCAGCTCCTCACTGGACCCAGTGCCCTGTAAGTGCTACGGCTGCTCAGGCAGCCCAGTTGTCCTGGGAGACTGGCCTCACCAGTGCTTGGAGCCGCCACAGGTCCCCCCTGCCCTGGGACCAGTGCAATGCTGAGATTTCAGAAGCAATTGTCATGTGAAAAGCTGAGCAGATTCAGCCCCAGATATACAACAGCGTTCAGCAAAACCTACCTTTGAGTTTCCCCCTTGGCCCTCATTGTAAATGAGGGTGGCTGAGAAACCTGTGAACTCTGAGCTGCACACCTGTGGGGATCTAGCGTGTGGCCTTGGGCCCTGCCCTTCAGTTATGTGATGTTGTTGCATTTCCTTGGGAAAAGGCTTTTATGCAGATGCTGCTTCACCAGCACTCACTGCTATGGTGCTCCATGCACACACTCCTTAAACTTACTTGTGGTTTGTATCCTTCACATTTTCCTCTAAGTATGATGCACACGGTATTCTCTAAAATGTACTGTGAGTTGAAGGCTCAGTTTTTATCTCATTCCGTGAATGTTTTACTCTTTACCTCTTCAAAGAAAGCCATTTCAATAAATCTACTGCACTTTCCCTAGATCCCTTATCTATACAGTAGAAAGGAAATTGTACTCTCTATAACAGGAAGAGTTTGTGAGTGTTTGAAATCTTGTTACATACTTACTTTGAAACAGATTTTTCTATATCATTTCTATACCTTTTTTTAACATTGCAAGACAAAGGTCAGTATCACCAAAGAAATGCCCAGGAAGTTCAGTTATGTCAGGTTAAAAGTCTGAAATCACAAACAGCACTCAAAAACATTTTGACTCTTCTGAGCAAAGAAACACTGGCCAGAATCCTGTAGCCACTGACACTGGAGCAGGTGCAGGGATGTTTATTCCATATGAAAATACATATCCCTTTTTTTTCATGTTGTTCCTGAGATAGCTTCACTGTAAAATCCTATGGATAAATAGTTGGTCTCACACCCAGTTTTACTGTGGAGGGTATGTCTGCCATGGCAGTACTATTCTGGCAGTGTAAACAGATAATGCTAAGTGTAATAAGGACTCTCAGGCTGCAAAAATTTATCTGTCGATGAGCCAGGAAAGGCCTTAACTAGGACACTGCAAGTACTAGTAGATACAGCATTTACACAGTTCTGTTTTCTCCATGATGATATTTTATAGTCTACTGTTCCTGGGAAACAATATTCTTAGTCTCCCTTAAGCCATGAAGATGGCACTCCTGAGCATTTTTGTGAAAACACTATATACAGACCAAGAAGAATAAACTACAAGCAACCAGAAGATATCTTTATTTAAGGGCCCTGCAATTCAGATCAGAAACTCTGTGAACAGCTTTTCTTGTTTTTGGAAGGAAAAGTGCAGTATTTAAGGCAGGCGTTATCCTGCTGCAATCTTAAAACTCACTCCCCTGGGGTTTGTCTTGCAGAGAAGTGTTCCTGAATTATCCACCCATTGCAAGCCTTTCCTGACCTTGCAGGGAGAATGCCAGGCTGTGTGCTATGGGATCCATATGAGACTTCTCTATAGCAAACTGAGAAAATCAGATTAAAATTGGGAAAGGAATGATGATCCTCAACATCTTTTAGGAAGATCAGCTGTCTGTTTTCACTGATGCAATCACAGAAAGGTGGTTGGTGTCTTGGTTCAATGCATTGAACCTTAAGCAACAGAGACTTAATGTTTCAGCTTTTCTGGCAGTGGTAAATGGCCACTGACTATTTTTAGTAACTGATATACTAGGAAAAAAAGCTCAATTTTTTTTGTAGGTAGCAGCTATTCTATGATGTGCATGTGTGGATTACACAAGGAGTTGAGTAATTCTGGAATTTAGCACCATGTTATAATTTACCAGTGTTACAATTAAAGAACACCTGGAATGGCAACTGTCTTTCCCTCATGTCTCTTTTAGATCCACCTTCCTTTCTTGCAATTATACTTGAGGTTATTTAAGTCTCTTGTTTTCATTCAAGAATGAGACGTGTAATGGTTCAGCTTTATTCCTGACTGCTGTCAAGTGCAGATTTAGACTTAGACACGGTGTGAGCCACCCTAGGTCCCATAACCAGAAATAACTCACAGATCATTTAAATTGTTTGTCAGCCACAGGTACATGATGAATAGAGACTTGAGTGAGAAGGTCCCATCTGGGCTGTCGTGCTGGATTACCTGCATGGTCCTGCACTGGCTTTCAAAGCAGTGGGAACCCAAGCTGCTCTGCAGAGAGCTGGGAAAGCTGAGAATTCTGGCACCTGCCATGACTTTGCTCTAACCAACAAATCCAAAACAGGTTTTCTTGGTAAATATTGGACTAAACAAAGACTTCTGGTATTCAAATTTGCCTGAAAAAATACAGGATAAGGCAAAGTATGAAGTAATGTCTTCCCATTCCTTCATTTTGCCATCACTCTGTTTATAAAATCCAGGCAGCGATGTCTCATTTTAGAGGAAAGTCTGCATTGCTGAAAACAGTTATGTGCTGTTTGCATCTTTTGGAAGTGCTCCCTCAGTCCATGGTATGCATCATGGAACACAACCATTCTGGACTCTCTCCTGCTTACATGGGTTTGGGAATGTTTCAATTCAATGCAATTCATACTGCTAGATTTTCAGTAGTCGGGTACTATTTTAAATAAACAAGCACGTGTATTACATCCCACTTACAGAGCCTTTCCTGTTCCTGGGCCCACACAGGCACTGAATGAGAGCAAGAATCTGTGTGCTTCCTCATGATACAATTTCCCTCAGTGCTCCTTTTGCAATGGTGCTTGGATTAAAATTCATCTTGGAAAAAATTTAGACTTTCTTTCTAAACACAGCCACTGAGTAGTATTGGAACATCACATGCATCCTAAATTATTAGAAGCAGTCCTGGCAATATACTTGGTGACAGACTCTCACTTGACCAAACAGAAGAGCTGTGGTGGGTAAACAAGCTGGATGGTCTACTGTTTATTTGCCATTTTCATTAGACTGAATTAAGACTGACAGAAAGTGCTTAAATCATGTCAAAATTATTAGTTTTCCCACTTCAAAATGTGTTGTTGTTACAGACTCTGCCAGGTGGTATTGATAAATACAGACTTTCGACTTAATTCCTCTAGTGTGTGAAGAAATGTTTGGTCTTGGGAAAAGATACTGTCTGGGTAGCAGGTTTTGCTGTTCAGAATCTTGTGAAGAGGCAGCAGTCCAAAGAGAACAAGGTAAGCAAAACAGTGTTTGCTGCTTGCCTGGTTCTCCGATTAGAGGAAACCTTTGAGGCAGAAATAGGTTTTCTTTGACATTCCTGAAAGAATAATTTGTTTGCACATTCTCTGACCCGCTCTGCGCTGAGACTGGCATAGATGGGTAAATAAAACAGTTGATGTTTTGAGGCTAGCTAGGCCAAATATCCCTGGGGTTTTTATTCCTTATCTCCAGAAAATCAAATTGTGCTGCCGTTCAGAGACAGGACAGGGATATCTTGTGACAGAAGAAGTGTACTATCAATTGCATCATTAATGGAGGTATGCTTGATGTGTAGTGCACATCTTCCAACCAGGCTGGTATGCTAGTCTGATTACAGGATTCCCATGTGATCTTGAGGCCTCAGCATATTCATATCCTTCTTTCCTGTGGAGATAGGAGCTGATATTCTAATCCCATACAAACAAAATTGCTCTCAGTGAACCACAGTGTTCCATATTGCCATGGAAATACATGGTGGCAAGCATTTCTGAGAGAGCAATCAGTGCTGTAGTCTATCACATGTCTCTACCAGCAGCTGTTTCCTGCCAAGCTCATTGCCTCCAGGTCTCCTCTGCTCTCTGCTCAGCTGGGTCTTTCTAGGCTGTGTGGATCACGAGCAGCCAACCTAGGACAGCACTAAGCCATTCACTAAGCAAACTTCAGCAATGTATCTGTTTCTGATTTTGCCTGGTCCCCTATGACCTTGATTCCAAACATTAATGAAAATATACTGCAAATACCACGTGACTTAATTCTCATTTTGAAATTCTGTGGAAGAAAAACACAGTGGTGACAATTCATGGTTTGCTGGACAATACCTATGGATGTATAGGTATTGTCCATATAGCTTCTGTCTTCTTATGAGGTGCAACACTGATGTAGACAAGTGTAGGCCGAAGTAGAAAAGTGTATTAATCACCAGTAGTTTGCACTAGCCCATCCCTAAGAAAAAGATTCAGTAGTAGCATTCAGTTTAAAAATCCTAAAAGTTTTGAAAAAAACACACAAAAATCCCACCTATTTAAGATAAAATACTAAACTGTGTTTTACCTGCTATACAGTCTCCACTACAATTCATGGTAAAATGAATACTGGAGAGCTCAGTCCTTATACATGCTATGACCATAAGATGGAGATATTGGGCTACAAAAGAAATAATGTACTTAATTCCCTCACCACTTTGGTTAGCATGGGTTTATTTAAAGAGAAATGATGATGATTAGCTAAAATAAGTATTGTGGTAGGGATTAGACACCAGCCAAACCAGGATGGCAGAATACTAGGAATACAAAGTCTTGCTTGTAAAGTGAACTATTAGAAATGGAAATGTGAGTTTGCTATCGTAATAATTTCAATAGTGGATTATGTGTGCCTTTGTTTCACAAAAATAGGTTGAAACATCAGGCTCCCAATCAACAGAGGTGCCCTCCTTTCTGATGAGTGGGAAGCTATATGTGTTCTCAAGGCAGGTAAAATGGCTTGTAGAGTACACAATCTGTACAGGTATTTTCTAGTCTTCAAGGACATCATAACAGCACAGGGTCTATCTTGCATATCACTCTCAGCCAGAGGCTCTGGGTCTGCAGTAACTGAGTGGAGGAAATTTTTGGTGGCATTAAGAGAAAGGGTTTTTGGGGAAAACTGGAAGGGACAGGTTTCAGTCATCAGCTCCTGAGATGCATCTCAAGCAAGCAACCTTTGCCAGCATCTGGGTAGTAATTTTATTAGTGAGGGGATAATTTTACTTTAAAAAGCATCTTAAAAATATTACCTTCTTGCTCAGGCGATCCACTTCTCTCTTTAGACTGGCAGACCATTGTCCCCTCCTTAACTTGTCTCAGTCTGAAAGAGATAATTGGCCCCAATTCTTGGTCATATGTCACCCTCAGAAATGCCTGGAAAGTCTAAGTCATCTGTACTGGGTTTGAACTCAGTGCATGCAGTATTTTTGCACAAGCAGAAATGAGGGCTTAATTTAGTTGATTGAAATTTTAAATTATTAGCTGTTAAATATTAATGGTGGAGGATGATGATTAGGTAAGGTGAAGGGTGTTTTCTTAACAGCAAAGGAAATTACTGGAGATATAACTCCATCAAGGACATAGTGGATTTACCATTAGTCGAAATCTTATAGCCAAGTGCAGATGCCTCTCTAAAAGTGATGTTTTCTTCAGTTAGCATGTCTGACTCGTGTGTGTGAGGAAGCCGTGAATGAAACTCCGTGGCCTGTGTATAGTAAGAGATTAGACAAAAGGAATCCATGGTCACAGGATCACAGAACAGCTGAAGTGGGAAGGTAGATCTGCAGACCATTTAGGTCAAAGAAGTTTCAGCTACAGCAAATTTCTCAGAGCTTATGTCCTGTTGAGCTTTGAGCATCTCCAAGGACGGAGACTCTGCTACCTCTCTGGACAGCCTTTGACAGTGTCTGACCACCCTCACAGTAAGGAAAAAAAAGGTTTTGTTATTGTATTTAAATGGAATTTCCTGTATTTCAGTTTGTGCTCATTTTCTCTGGTCCTGTCCCTGAGTACCACTGAGAAGGCTCTGGTTCTATCATCCCTCCTTTCAGGTATTTATCCAGATTGATGAGATTCCTCTGAGCCTTCTTTACTCTAGAATGTACAGTCACAGCTCTCCCAGCTTCTCCTCGTATGAGAAATGCTCCAGTCCCTCACCATCTTTGTGGCTCCCTGATGAACCTGTTCAGGAATGTTCATTCATCTCTGGTCCTGGGGAGCCCGGATCCAGACCCAGCACTCCGTATCGGTCTCACCAGTGCTGAATAGAGGAGAAGGATCATATCCCTTGAACTTGCCAGTAATGCTTTTCCTAGTGCAACCCAGGATGCTGTTGACCTTCTTTGCCTTGTGGGTTCATTGCTGGTTCATGGGCAGCTGGGGGTCCACAAGGATCCCCTGGATCCTTTTCTGCAAAGCTGATATCCAGCTGGCCAGGCTCCAGCCCATATCGGTGCATGAGGTTATTCCTCTCCACATGCAGGACTTTGCACTTCCCTTTACTGAACATCATGAGGCTCAGGTTGGCCAATTTATCCAGCCTGTCGAGTCCCTCTGAAAGGCACCACACCTACCTGGTGTATTGGCCACCACTTTATATCATGGGTCGAGCCACTTCATTATAGAAGGCCATCAGGTCAGTCAGGCATGATATCCCCTGCATAAATCCACAGTGAATACTCTCAATCTTGTTTTTAATGTGTTTGGAAATGATTTCCAGGATATTTTGCTTCATCATGTTCACAGGAATCAAGGTGAGACTGTAGTTCTCCAGGTCATCCTTACTGCCCCTCTGGAAGCTAGCAGTGACACTTTTATCCAGTGCTGAAGAACTTCCCCAGTTGCCACGACCTCCCCAAGGTTATCAAGGGTGGCCTCACAATGATATGTGCTCAGCCCTCGTGATCCCTTAGTGATGCCTCAGCACTTGTGGCTGCATCCCATCAGAGCCCATAGATTTGTGTGGATTCAATTTTCTTAGATATTGCCTAACTGGGTGCTCCTCCGAGCTGAGGGTAAATTTTTCTTGCTCCAGACTTTCACACCCATGACCTGTTCTTCCTTGTTTATAAATAACAGGTCCAACAGAACATCTCCCCTCATTAGTCCCTCAGCCACCTGTGTCAGGAAGTCCTTTCCGACCTCAAAGATTCATGAGTCTCTGAACAGGGAAACTCATTTTCAGCACTCATCTGAATTTTCCGTATGAGCAATAAGTAAAAACGTGTCTACCAGTAAGTGGATCAGAGTTCATGGGGAGAACAAAGAGAGTGAAACCCATAATTCTACTTTTACACTTATTCTTCTGGCTAGAGCCATACTTCAGGAATTTTGTTTCACAAAGCAGAATTTAAATTTTCTGTCCATTCCCATGTTAATAGCAGTAACTAAATTTGAGCCTAGGAATATACCTGTGACCTTGAATTTAAAGAGAAATTCTCTTGAGAAAAGTAATTGATTTATGACAAAGTGGAAGGGTGTTGAACTTAATACGGCCAGAGCATGTATTTCAAGTTTGACAAATGCATAAAGATGCCCTTATAAGAAGGCTGAAAGGTGTAATATTTTTACATGATTACTTCTTTAACTGTTAAACTAGGAGTTATCTAGATGAATGTGGAAGGTTTAAAAATAACTGAAGAAGTCAGAGGAAATGTTGCTCAAAGAAATTCATAGAATATACCACATTATTTGGGGTAAGGAAAATACTGGGTAGGTGCCAAAGGTGGAAGCCCAGTGTCCCTAGGCTGTGTATGGAGGCTATGCGGAGAGATGGGATCCCCCTTGGAGAAACCAAATTTGGATCTGGTCTGAGCAACTCAGTACTGCCATTCAGTTTCCTATATATGTGTGTGATCACCCATATTGAACACAAGGTGAGAGCCCCGCTAATCCTCAGTGCTGCCTTCTCCTCATCCGTTTTCCATAAGAAAGTAGCCTCAGCAAGGAGAAGTGAGAGCCCATTACAGCAGATGATCAGCCTGGATGATAAGGGCACTGGGAATATGGGGTCCCCCTAGAACAAAAGTGCATTTCCTGCTGTGAAACTCCTTTAAGGACCCTCTCTCCTTACCATGCAAGTTAGGCAGCACAGATATGCAAACAGGTACAGCACCACACACTGACCCCGTGGGAGTTTAGTTCTGCAAACCACAGTGCTTATTTCTGCCTGTCAATCCGGACTTAGGTGTCTAGGTGCAGTTACTTTTTCTTCTGTGTGAAGATAAACAGTACTATTGACACTGGAAATCACTCTTGCCAAAGAGATTTTGAACTTTAGGCAGCCAAGCTGGGGAGTATTGGTGTCAGCAATCCATCTGGAGTTGTATGATAGATGGGAACACAATCAGGAAAGCACCCGGGTGCCCTGACATTGGGCCCATGCCTCCTCCCCTCTACAGCCACTGCACTCTTTAAGGTATTTTATTGCTTATGTCTTTCAGGACATGTGAAAAAGGCTTAAAATACACAAGACAAATTATCCAACGTGATTATCTGGAAAATGTTGTGTATCTTAAATGCAGCCAAAGTGCAGAGTGTATGCCAGTTGTAACAGTAATCACTCATTTTCTGTTTTGACCTAGCTGAGAAATTACAGACTTGGAAAGGAGTAATTTGAATGCAACAATCTTTGCTGTTTCAAAGGTTTTCTTTCTTTTTTACCCTTCTGGGAGCAGCATGTACTCCGTGAGTTTTTTTCTCCACTTGTTCAGAACACAACCTACTTCATCTGGCCCTATTTTCCTAGGGTAGTTAATGTACTGGAGATACATAATTATATCATATCTCACTTTCTGCCACTCAAGATCTGTCTCAAACATTCATGCAGATGCCAGAAATGGAGCTGGTAAGGGTTAAATGTTAGAAGATCAGTGAATTTCAGAAGACTTTCTCACTGCTTCCAGGTCAAGTATTCACAGGTTGCTTTGTTTTGAGCTGTGGCTTCTAGACTTGGATCGCGTCAACATACAGAGCAGGGCTGACACTGAGACATCCATGTAATAAATATTTGCTTTTATATGTGTGTGTGAGTGCGTGTGTGTGTGTGTGTGTGTGTGTGTGTGTGTGTAGGCTTGAGTGCCTGTGTGTGTTCACCGAGCTCATGTCTAATGTCCATCCTCAGTACACGGATTTATCCCACTCTCTGGCTTGCCCACAAGACAAGCCCAGGACACATATTTACTAGCAACAACACTTTGGAATGCATTTGTGGTTGTAAAGTGCATTTTGTGACATCCTGCTTTAAACTTGTAATAGCACTACTCAGCTGTAATGGTACTACTCAGTATCCCTCAGCTGTTGGCACAACGAACTGAAATAGAAAAAATTGCTCTTTACAATACAGCCTCCACTGATACAATAAGTTACATTAAAACCATTTCCTCACATTTTATGTCTCTTTAGAAATTAAAATAAAACATTTGAAAGTTTTCATCCTCCCACTAGTTTGTTTTGAAAAATGTGTGAGCTAAGAAAGGAAGCTGAGAGTTTTTTTATCATGGGTAAAAAAACATTGATATGTCAGCGTGCAAGGATTAAAATGATATACAAAGGCATAGGCAATAAAGAGACAGTGAAAAAATCGTAATTAACAGTGAAAGCACCTGTTAAGATAGTGTATGTGGATGGTATTGCACCAGTGTGCAATAGTATTTGTAACATGCTCATTTGAAACAATCTTATTTCTGAAAATCCAAACAAATCACTTCAAAATGTCACAATCATTTTTCATGGTCAGGGCATTCTAAAGTTCATAAGATTTCTTGGATCAGACTGTAATTTTCTCTTATTTATGTATTGCAAATTTATTCTATTGTTCTTTATATTGATAGCTATATTCTAAATTTGAACTGCAGGGCCTAAACAAGATTAGTGAAGCCAACAAGTGATCTTTCATGTTTGGCAATGGCACAACTCTTTCTAGCATGAATACTGCCAATTCTTTTGAACATTTCTATATACAACATTTTATTATTAATACTTTCTATAGACCTCAGCTATCTTTGGATGAAACCATGGTTTGTATGTGACTGACTTTTCAAATCTTCTGAAAAGTCCATGTATATTAAATTTATTTATTCATCTGTGGTATAACCTATTGCTCTTCTGTGCACGTTTGTCTGCCATGAAGTGTCCTTGCCTTTTAATCAGAGTTATATCCCACCCCTGCCCAGGGCCCATCTGTGGTAGTCAGACCATGAGGTGTTTGTCAGTAGGAAGTTTAGAGCAGCCTGCAACACAGTTTTAACTTCATGGAGAAAAACTAAGAAAGTTTCTCTTTCTGTGTTAAGGTTTCTTGGGCAACTACTTTGTACCACCCACACTGTAAAGGTGATTGACTCTGATTCTCAGACTCACCATGTAATTCATCCAACAGCCATTCACTCTTTTATGTATGACACAATAATAAAATTTTCATCTTGATTTTGATACCTTAATCTAAAACAACCAGCTATCATTCATAATGGCTACAAGCACTTAAACCTATCCAAACCACCAAAAAGTCATTCTTCACTGTAATTTAGAAAGTTATGAATTTGCTGTAATAATGTGAAATTGGCAGACTATTTAGATAGAAGAAGCTTCACCTGAATTACTAGAGTTAAAATCTTTTCCTCCAGGGAAATGTGACCTACAGAAATGTTTTGCATTATCCCAGGGAAAAGAACCACACTGAAAAGATTAGAAACCATCTCATGCACACATGCATACATATGTTTGAGTGCACGCACACTCTCCCATCCCTAGCAGTACTGTGGGTAGCAGAAGGAGCAGTGCCCTTTCACAGACTCCTGCCTTGTGCTCAAAGGAAATGCAGCAGACATTTAAATATTTCCAAACCAAACAAGACATCCTGAAGGATTCTCCTCCTGTGGCCTCATTATCTGCTTACATCTGTGTTTTTAAAATCAAAAGAAAGGCTGAAGCAGTCAGAGCCACCCTTGACAGCAGAAAGGGGAAGTGGAGAAGCAAGGAGAAAAAGTTTAAGACCTTCGCTCAAGAGGCCCTCACTTTCTGGGGAGACTGGCTTTAAAATACGGTGGTTGGAAATTAAAATAATCATTTAAAAGGCATCTTTCTTTTCTAAGGCTTGACCTCTAAATGTATAGCTTTAAAATGTATAGGAAGGCTGATCTTGCAAAAACAGTGGTGACCTCTTTGTAAGTACCTGATCATTCTTCTAGAGTTTAGGGACCAATTCTTCCCCAAAGCTGCACCTTTGCATTTGCTTTCCAGCAGGAAGGTCTGATGGAGCAACTCTTCCGCCCGTATGACCCTGGGGCCCCAGCAGGGCCTGAGGCTGACGTGATGAGCAAGCTGTTGACATGAGCAATAGGCTGATGCAGACAAGACCTTTTTCAGTGACTGCCAAATGTCATCAAAGCCCCATCCAAGCATGAGGAGGACCTTCTGAAGGGTGGTCCCCACATCACTTACCTTCACACTGTCTCCTCTTGTACCTAGTCCTCCCTGGATCTTTGCTTTAGTTTCGGACATCTTTTCACCAAATAAAAATACGGCTTGCTTCATTCTCTCTGATGCTCTTGTGCACCTACTAACATGAAAGGGTACTCACTGAAAAATTCCCAGTCATTTTTAGTGTGTCTGGAAGGAACTGCAAGACTGTTTGAGCACCTCATCCTTACTGCCTGTAAACATTCAGCTAAGAGGGAAAAAAGAGTAATCAGTGAGGAATTTGTCTTCAAAGTCAATGGCATGATACTGTGTGGTCAGGCTGCAGTCTCCAAAGCCAGCTGAGTAGCCCTGGAAGGAGGGACTGTGCCTTGCTGTCGCAAGGTGTCTGGTAAGCATCTCCAGAACATTTGCTCCAAAGATGTTTGCTCCAAAGACGTTGTCTCACCTATAAAACAGGTTAGCCACAACCTGTGAGCTGGGCCAGCTGGAGTGACAGAGCTACTACCAGCATCACCCCATGAAAGGGCTGTGGGTTGAGTGTGTGAGCCAGCACCATTGTTCCTTCCCACCACTTCTGGGAAACTATAATTTTGGGACTGGGTACGGGTCTTGCAGAGAAAAGGAACAGGGGACGGAAATAAGGGAAAGGGTTTAAATTTGGTGGGAGTGAGGTAGAGAAAGAAAGAGAATAACCCTGAAGCAAAGGAGATGAGAAATGAGAAAAAGAGGAAAAGAAGGGCATCCTTGTTCCTGACATGTCTTCCCACTGAATTTGTGCTGTTTTTTCACCTTGAGAATGTCACCCTGTAAATAAGTTATTTTTATTTCTGAACATAAAAAACATCTCTACCTTGGCAGGTTGTATCACAACTGAACTCAGTACAAGCTGGACCAACCTTGGTGTTGCTTTTTGTAGTGAGTAATCTCCTGCCTTGCACCTAAATTACCCTGCTGCAGAGGCAAAGGCTGTTTCAGGCATGCCAGGAAGCAGGCTGAGGTAAGGGCAGAGACAGAGCTAAGGAGAAGGGCATGCAAGTGGCCATGGGCACAAGGACTTTACTTCCCTGGGATGAAGTAAGCACGGGTGAAACATGTCAGCCTAATCAAATAAAAAACACACAAGAAGTTAGCCCAGGGGTAGAAACTGGCTCCTTGCTTCTACACTCTGCTTGCCCTTGCCCTGCTGTTATTTGTGCGCCTCCACTACTAGCCATCAAGTTGAATTCAACACTTCTCCAAACTGGGTGCCTCAAGATATTGTGGATCCCGAAAGCCCTGGGAGTGATGAGTGACAAACAACCTGCAACTTTAGGCAACAGGCTTCTGTTTTCTTGCTGAAGTGGCACATGGCTTCCATAGCAAAGGTGTCTTGGGTTTCCCGGATGAAAGCTGAGAGCCGACACACAGTGTCCCACACTGACCGCCCTGCTTTGCCAATGCTCTTGTTGCCGTGACACAAATCCTAATGGGAATCTGTCACACTTAAGTCTCTTTCGTTGGCTGGGATGCAGTTTCTGAATACAGACGGTCCAAAGGCTACAGATGAGCATTTTTACAGCCTCAAACTAAACACTGCATCTTTCCTACTAGGACACTTGCCATCACTGAAGTCCAGGATATACTGGTTGCTGACATTTACATGAGAATTTATGGCTGTAATAAATTATGCTTCAGATTTTCCTTATTTGGAATAATTTTGGAGTATCTTTTCCCCACATTTTTTATGGCAATGTAACAGACTACTTTTTAAAGGACCAGGAAGATGTTAATGTTACCTTCACTGCCTCAAGAGCTTGGATACAAAGCTTTCCAAGAAAGGAGTTTTTGGACAATGCAATGTTATTTATTTACTTAAGCCATTTTATAATAATCTGGCAGTGTAAGCCAATGGTGAGGTCTCGAGCAACTTGGATTTTTTAATTTGTTTTTTAGTCTCTGTGCACAGGATGTACTTATTTCCCTGATAAGACAAAAATAAGGATTTTCTGAAGAAGAAAATCTATATTCTTTCTCAGTGACTTTATCTCTGCAGACAGGCTACAGGTATAAGGGAAACAGGAATACTGAGACAGTTATGACAGCTAAAGCTCATCTTTGAAGGAATCTGCAAATGTTATCCATTTGCAAGATAAATGCATTTTTATGTGGCAGCAAATAATGTTTTTAATAGGAGATACCATATACTGAGATCTCCATGTCCCTCTGTGCACAGAAACCATGTGAGTTTCAGTAGGGATCTGATATGCTTGTAGTAACTTAGAAATGTCTTGGAGAGAAGGAAATAAAAAGTCCAAGGGGATGAGCAACAAATGTCCTATCCAGGATAAAAGAAAGATCATTTTCATCTCCATGCAGATTTTGTCTTTTCCCCATCCCCTCATGCATTTCCATTGTATGCATTTCTGTGTTTCCTTCCCTGGACTGTTTCCCATGACTGGCAGCTGTTCCTCTCCTGCAGTGTACCAAACAGGAAGGACTTCCCCTCCTGCAGGTTAGCCATCTTAGCTTCCCTCTTTCATTTGGAAAGACCTTCCCAGCATCATAATTTTATTCACTCCTTCCAGCCTCCTCAGCTTCCCTCTGTCCTACCCTGCCTTTGCATAAGGCTTTCCTTTCTTTGGGTTTCCCATTCTCTTTCTCCATCAGAATGACTCTGACCACTTCTTTCTTTTTTTTATTCATACCTGTTTCCCAACCCTAAGCCCATATGTGTTTCCCTGTCCTATAGCCCAAAAGTCTTTCTTTGTAGGCTAGCTTTTTGTAAAGCCATCCTCCTCCTCTACTCGTCTCTCTTGGTTTCCGTTTTCCAGACACATTATCGGTGATACATTCCCTTGGTGTTACCTCTCAGGACCAAGTGAATGTCATACTTTCCCCAGACCTCTTTTCCAGGCAATTTTGCATCTACAAAATGTAGAACCACAAGTGAAAAAGGAAAAAAACATGTCAGCTGTGAAAGGCTTGTTCACCTTAACATGCCACAGCCCCAAATTATGATGAGAGCCAGTATCCATCTGCCAATGTCAACATGGCCCCTCCATGGCCAGTGTGCCTGCTGCTTTCCCAAGCCTCTGCAGCCTCTCCACGGGCACCCCTTCCCTGTGCTCTCCATCATTTCACATTGGGACCATCCCTTTCAGACTAGATCTTTGATTTCAAATCCCCATGTCTCCATGTCTCAGTTTGCTGAACTGGTTTGGACCTTGGCTGGAAGTTCCCCAACTCTTGGGAGCTCTGTAACCAGACAATGCATCCAGTGACGCAGTTTGGCTTTTTCAAAACAAAAGAGGGTTTAAAAATCATCAGGAACACATTGCTTCGATAACTGGGTTAAAATAACAGAAGAAGGCCTGCACGCGTGAATATGACTTAAGCTTCATCCTTGCCTCCCAAATTTTGGTCAAGTTCCATGTCATCTTGGCACCTCCACTCTTGGGCTTGGAGAGGCAGGACACAACACTCTGTCTTTCTGTCGGAAATGGTGTTAGACTGGAATGTCTGTCAGCTCTGGGTCGGGGTGGGGCTGGTGAAATGCTAGCTCATGGGCCAAACAGGCCGGTGCTGGGATGATCAGCTGCTTCCCAATGCCCTGGGTGTTGCTCATTATTTCTGGGGAAATCTTACAACCCCCGTTATTTAATTTCCTGTGCATTTCCTCCTACCCACCTCCTTTGTTTTGCACTGTACAGAAAATAACAGCAAGGGAAAACACAGTGACATATCTCATAATAAATATTTTTTTAAAAATTTTCTGTGGGTTCTTCATGTTTGCTTGTTTTCTTTCTCATGCTTATCTCTTCTTACTGGGTTCTCCAGATCACTGTTACTGCATTAGCATGTGCATTCAGTAACAAAATACTGGTATCTGCAAGTGTATAGTGTTTCCAGTGCATTGGACAACGTGATTTTATAAATGAAACTGTTATTGAAAATACTAGGTTATTGTATTTACAATACAGTATCTGATCAGACTGTAAATTTCTCAAAACCTTTTTAGCATGTTTTTCTTTCAGTTAGGCTAAGTCTGCCCAAGTAATCAGCCAAAACTAACAAAGTTGTTGCTTGATTTCTTAGTTTGCACCGGTGTAACTAAGATGAGAAGAAGTTTATTCATGGGCTTGAAAAGCACTGCATACACTCTGGGAATTGATCTTTCAATTGCATCTATATGTTGCCATCCTGATTTTTGTATCAAAAATGTAAAAAATCCCAACCAAACAAATAAAGAACACCAAACCAAAATTCCAGCATCCCACATCCTTCTATTAAAGAACTTTGATAAGATCTTGGTTAAGCGTTTACTAAAGAAATTAAGTCTCTCATATGATGAGAAGCCATGAACCAAAAGCTATCTAAGAAATTCAAGGCAATAGACATGAAAAAATAGCAAAATTTTTGTCTCTGAAAAAATGTTGGCACAGAAATGCCAAGGTCTAATATTGTTTAACAAATATATTGGCAGCCTGGAGAGGGGAATAGGAGTAAGGAAGTGAAACTGATGAAGTTATTTATTTTAGTCAAAGCCCAGTGCTTCACTGGGGGCAGCACTTCACTGAGACTTCAGCAAAGCAGGCAAAGGCCCAATACAATGGCAGACAGAGCTAAATTGGTGGCACATGCAAAGTAAGATACACTAGAGGAAAGGCAAAATATTCATGTGACTGGGAGCACTGAAAAAAGACTTGGATCCTACTGAAGGCAGCTTGATAGAAACTTCTGCTCCCTGTAGAGAATGGTGGGGACTACACAGCGTCACGCTAGAAGCCAGCAGTGCAATTTTGTCTGTTTCTTGTTGTTCAGGATTTGGCATCTTGGCCAGGATTCATCTCCTTTAACCACAGAGCAGACATCTTCACCTGAGCCTGTCATCTGAGCTCTTTTACAGCTGATGGAAAGAAGTGTGCATGAAGAGGTTGAGTCATATTCTTCCAAAAGACACCTCCAAGAGATCCCATCACTCTTCTTCAGATGACCATTTTGACTTTTTCTGTAAAAGGAGATTTGTCAACTAGTATTAATACGTATGCTATAGAAAAATGCAGTCTCTGCCCAAGCAGTTTTCATTTTCTGTGATGTGGGCATTAAAGGAATCACAGTAAGATGCTGGGGGCCAGGATATCTGAAGATGGTGGTGAGCTGCCTCAGGAAGGAGACAAGCGCAGATGTGATAAAATCACTTAAAAATAATAAAAACCTAATTAAGATGAATCGAGAGCTTCTGTCTTGGCATTTAAGACAAAACAAACACAGACAAATGCACAGAAAGAAATGCGCCTGTAAAATACTAACTAGCAGCCTCTGGTATCCCCTAGCACAGGATGCTAGAGAGCCCGAGAGCTGAGTTCAAATCTGAGGGCAAATCTCACCCTCAGAGGGGTTGGTGTGGATGCATACCTGCCTGCTTTAAAATTTCTTGCATCTCTTGAAGCACCTGGAGCTGGTGGAATAGGCTGAGCCGGTTGAAAGAATATCTTTTATGTATTCAGCATTCACCTAAGGGCTCGGAAAAGAAACTAATGCTGAGTTCAATCAGAAGTTATTAGACTGCCAAGTGGATATCTTGGGAAATGAATGCCCTGGCAAGACTATGTGTGATGACTATCTCTTAAAAACAAGGAAGGACATTCAGGATGTAGATCACACCCTCCAGAGACACTTCACCGCGAGCCCACAGGGGATGTTAAACTGTTAACGCTTTTTTTAAGTCCACCAATTTTCTGTTCCTCTTTCAGGATCTTAGACCATGTGGGCTTTGAGACTGGACTGATGAGGAACTTGACATGTGTCCACCTGAAAGAATATGCAAGCATGTGCACTTCATGGACAGATGGGTTTTGTATAGGCTTCTACCTATAACACTGCCTGTGTCTGTAAGGACATGAGAGAGTTGTCATGTCCTCTTTCTGATGGAAAAAAGTGACCTTGTGAATGGCAGCTGTGCAGACAAAAGACAAATTTATTAACATCTCCACAGAGCAGACTATGCAGAACATAAGCTGTAAGTGGGGGCTTTCCCAGCTCTGGGGGTCCTCTGTCTGCTCTCCCTGTGCTCAAGTGCCTCCTGAAGTGCTGAGCTTGGAACTCTGGCTAGCTGCATGTTTCTTCTTCTGTTTTTATTTTACTCTGCATTCAAAGGAGTAAATAGTGAGAAAGGGCTCTGGCTGCTTCAAACAGTGTACAGGAAATGAACAAGCTGAATAGCATGTTTGCCAGCACATGGATCTTTTTGGCATACTTAGAGCCTATCTGGACTACGGATTTGTCTCATTTTTAGCCATTACTAGCCAACCATCAAAGGCTTTTCCCTATAGAAGGAGAGCCATGTTTTGTTGTGGTGCATGCTCCTGAGTAATAAATATGTCCTGAAATGCCCCTAGATAGGATGGTCTGTTTCATATGACCATCTGTTTTCTGTTTCTCACCCTTGGAGTGTGGCTCCTGCCAGGAGACCCTGGGGGTACTTAAATCCAGAACCAACTATGGGCAGGTGGAAACTACTCAGATGTCTGTACTTCTGTACTTCTCTTAGATATGTCCCTAGGGAGGCAGCCAACCCAACCAGTGGTGGCTGAAAAGGAAGACAGGGCTCTCCTGGAACTGACAAATATCATCTGCTTACAGTAGATGCTCTTCTACTCAATGAGAACATGGAATTTTGATCACATTTCTTTCCAAGTCTGAAGGATGGGGCCAAGAAGGATCTAACCAAACACAGCACTGGTGAGTAGAACTAGCCCACTTCTGCTGGGCTAAATCCCATGTTTGTCCTTCTCTTGCTCCTCCCTGTGTCTCCTGTTGGTCTGATGGGCTGAGTTGCTATGAGTCTGCCCTCATCTATTCTGGCCATCTTCTCTCTTGACCCCTTCCTTCAGAAACTGAGAGGAAACTGGTATTTCCTTTAGTGAGTGGGAACTTAGAGACTCAGACTTCAGAATCAGCAGGCTACAGTAAAAAAAAAAAGCTTTGGGATACCTAGTTCTTCTCTTCAGATCTGGAAAACAAGTACATGTGGATGTCTTCTACTGAGGGATATCTTTAAACCCTGGTCCTACAGTAGGACTGCGGTGCAAGCAATTCATCAGTAACAATAAGGAGGAAATCAGTGGGAAAAAGTAGAGGAAATTTCAAGGGCTTGCAGAGGTCTGCATATCTGGTGTTATAATATTAGAACAGAAACAGTAGTGTATGAATCACTCACAGTCATTCCTTGCCTCCATGGTTTTGGTAACAAAGGCCATTGTCTGAAGCAGTATGGGAGCAAGGTTTGTGTCCCAGGATTGAACTCTGCACTCTGTTGGCCAGATTAGGCTCTTGCTGCTGTCACAACCTTCCTGGATATTCACCTCTGTTACCATCACAGACACACTGACATCGGGCAGAAAGTGCTCCAGCTGAGACCCGTCCTTGTCCTCATTATGGTCTTGCTGAAGGCGAGCACAGAGCTGTGATCCTTTCCTCTCTTGGGTGCAAGTTCAGGTTTCACTGTCTGGAGGCTGCAGTGGGCTGCAGTGTGCCAGTTGCACTTCCCAGGTGGTTGGCAGGGCCGAGCATTTGCCATCTTTGGGGAAGCCTGAAATGGCACATATCCAGCGACAAAGTAGTCTTCTGAAATTCGGACTGCTGGTTGATTTCCATGGAAGAAATAATGCTTTTAGAAAGAAGAAATTTGAAGAACTACCATCTCTGCATGTCTCTCCATACTGCTTACTGCTGGAAGTTTGAGCAAGGCTGGACTGCCTCACATATGTCTAAGACAGGCTTCACCAAACAGTTTCTACTGCTTTATTGACAGAGCCTCTGAGCCTGCTGAGTTAACTTGGCTGAGTCCTGCACTCTGGTTGTGCTTGTTCAGACTACTTTGGACACCTTCAATGGGTAATCAAGCCAGAATCCTCCTACCCCCTGCTCCTCTGCTGCCCTGGAACAAGCTTGTTTGTTTACTGGAGGTCACTTATCTCGAGCTATTCCTTTTTTCCTATCCACTCCTCCTTGCTGCCTCACACTAAGCAAAACCAATACACTGATGTACTGAAGTGTTCCCACTTCCCAGTGCAGCTTTGTTTCTGCTTTAGAAAGGAAAAAGGGGTACACTGTAATGAAAGGAGCTTCTGATAAAATCCTGCTGAAGCAGAATATGAGGAGTGGAACTTGATGTCTGTTTTTAAGGGACCTAATAATTCTGCCTTTCATTATGACGTAGTGGATCTTCTCATGGTGGCTGCGGAGGTTACTCCTGTTCTTGCATCTCTTTTATCGATGACTACCCCAACCTGATAACATTCATATCGCTCCCTGGAATCCTCACCCTCTCTATTATGGCTCTGCTGGTTAAGTCACCTGGAATCAAAGTACACTCCTCCAATGCTTTTCTGATGCTCCTTGTTCCTCCGTGGTGAACAACTCTGCTCTCCCTTCATTAATGGCTGAGAGACTATCTGGCATTACCAGCATTAGGAGACCATGTGCCGAAGGACAAGTGGAAGAACCTGGAAACAGTTCTGTGTTCTGCAATTTTAATTTGTCTTTAATTTTAGCCTGTTGAAGGCTCTTTATTCCTTTTTTAAAAAAGAGTGAATCCTGTTTCTGACTCTAATCTTCACTGCATCTTCCCCCTCGCATTTTTTCATATTCTCTCCAGCACAAAGGATGAGAAGCACTATCCTGTAAACCAAATAACTTTCTCTAAGCCACCAGAAAATGCTCTGCAAGCCACCAGTGGTCAACGAATCTCTGGCAAGGGAACATACAGATAAAAAAACCCCACAAAACCCCAAGAATTCAAGAAGGCTCAAAGAAAAGAAGGCCTGATTTTAAGGTCTTGAGTCCACAAGTAAGGTTATCCAGGAACTTACAGTATTGATCACGCTTTAGATCCAGTTTCTAACGTTCAGCTATCTCACAGGGAAAAGCTGCATCCCTTTAACACAAGGATTTCCTAGTCACAGACACTGCCCTGTTTAGCTTCAATCATCTTTAGGGAGCTGATACCACTTTAAAGTTGGTCATATTGGTGCAGATTGCAGCTGTATACATATAAATGAGGGATTACAGTGATGGAGTGTCCATAAACACCAGTTAGGCAGTTTGAACTAAATCACACTTTTCATCATATCAGAAAATTGTTGTGCATGAAACTCAGTCTCAAAGAATAATTTTAAACTAGTTTGAGAGATTTTTCATCATGTAAAATGTGTTTGGTATATGTTAATCGGGACAGGTATAAACCAATCCAAAGAGGATCTCTGAAAATGAGATAAGATTGTGTACATAAGGGATTTCAGTAGCTCAACTAAATCAGTTATAAAACTTCTAATTTAAACTAATGCTACCTATATTTGGACAGTAAGAATTAATGGGCTGCAACCTCTACTGCAAGGAAAATATTACCAGTGGGGATCCAGTCCAAGAAATTCTGTTCCTCAAAAGCAGCACAGTCTCTCTGAATTACACTAAAAACATCAAATTACCTGTGAACTTGGTGGTACTTTGCACACCACCACAAATTCATTTTGCAATGCTTAAAATAATCGATGTAATGCAGTTAGCATTTCTCCATAATCTCCTAAATAAATCTAAATCCACTGTTAAAATGTCTCTAATTTCCAGCTGCAGTTTGGTAGCGGTGTCCCAACATATTTTAAAACCTCCCCCTCCTCCCTGCATATTTCTTTTTAGAAAAGACCAGTGGAGAAGCCAATAGATTTCTATAAATCACTGTTGGATGAAAACAAGCATAAAAAGGAGGCTTGAAGTTGTTTAATATTACAGATGTTTTGGAGCTCTATTCAGTAGTTGGCAAGTCACATGAAGCTGCTCTGAATTCTTTATAATCTAGACACAAAGATCATTGAACTCTGAAAGAACCTCTGGGCTTTTATTCAAAAATATGTTGGCTTCTATTTACCTCTTTCTTCATTTGTATCTATCAAATGGCTCAATATATAAATAAAGCCCGGGTGTTCTTATTAGCTAAGGCAGTATTTCATGCAGATTAATGCCAGCAGGTTTTGTAAAATACATCTCTATTCAAAGCTGGAGTATGTTTTGAATTAATTTTCATCCTGTATATGAATCAGGTATATTCTACTCCTTTTCTTATACAGACCTCAGCTGCAGCACATAGGAGGAACCTCTAGTGTTTAGTTCTAGTCCCATCATCCTTCTTCAGCAAAGCGCTTTTAACTCTATGCATCTGCGTAATCCCATTGACTTTAATGGGAGTACTCACGTGCTCAGGTATATTAAAATTGTAATTGAAAACAGCACCTTGCTTTCTCAGGGCCTAAGTGACATACCTAGCATTTTATTGAACAGTCTTATTTAAATATTACCTCATGTATATGTTATGAGCAAATCTTTCTAGTTCAATAAAATCAGGCTTATTGTTATTGAGCTAAAAAAAATCTTTACTTTTCTTTGCCTCCAAAGCAGGCTAAAACTCTCACACTAAACTGAAAATACTGTGTTGGCTAAAAGTACTTTGCCAGCTGAGCCAAAACACAGCAAGATATTCATCTGATGTTGGTCTTAATAGAATAATGGGGAAGAAGATTTAATGGGATTGATAAACTTATTTTTTTAAAGAATGCTTTGGTCCACTACCAGCTAGAAATTCAACATCCCACATAAGATATCTCAGCATTTGGCTAATTTTGCCAATGTTAAAATGATTGCTCAAATGATCCCAGCTTTCAAGTGGTTGAGTGGGGTTTTTTTCTCTGTAATATAAACACCCTCACAAGCAAAATCCCTCCACTGAGGCAGTAAGACTGTGATGAAACCAGAGAATGGAGAAAATATATATATAAGATTATAGTGGATCACACGCAAACTGTTTGAGGCGCTCCAGAGTGATTTCATTCCCATCCCACGGAGACTCTGCCTAGCGTGTTCTAATAATGGAAATGTTTGGATTAGTCTATGTTCAATCCATTTACCTCAGCACCTCACCAAATGTGAGCTATGCCATCAGTCTAGATGACTAACTATTTGTAATTTAGTTGTAGCTTTCTTGTAGCTGTGTCGGTCCGAGGTCATTAGGGAGGCACGGTTTGCATTACTGATGCATTAGACCAACTGATCTGGATGGAAAAGCTAATGCAGCTTTCTGGATACGCAAGCTGTTCACTGGGACAGACCAGAAGTGTACCTAGAAGTTCTCTGCCCTCATCCTCCTTTGAGCCCACCTGAAAGGACAAAGTAATTGTGGGGGCTGAAGCCCTGGGCTGAAAGTCAGCAGAGACTTTATTTTCAGACACAGCAGAGGTGCGTGATTGTTGTTGGGTGTTACATGGGCTATAGCACTGCTAAAGGGTGAAAAAAGTACCACTCAGGCTTCTTACAATCCAAACATAGAGAAAAACGCAGTCAGGGACATGTCAGCAGGCAAGGAATGAAGAGACAAAGAGGAAGAGAAGATACTATAGTCAAAGAAAAGAGCAGTAACAGAGAGCTGCAGAGACACAGACCTTCCCATGTTTTATACCGACTGGTGCTCCTTTCAGCATAGCAGCTACAGGTTTCCCTACAGGGTGAGAAGCAAACGCATGCTCAGTTTTGGGTCTGCCCTCCTGAACTTTTTCACGATGCTGAGACTAAATATACACATCTAGATTTCTGGGTTTTTTATAATGCTAGACATTTCAGCTTTCTCTGATGCTTTCTCTGATACTGTGAGTCCCCGCAAGTCTCAGAGATAAGTACTGCCTCACTGCTGCAGTGATTATAAGACTCAGTGTGCTGGATCTCTAACAGAGAACTTCTTTTTTCTGAAATGTGGAGTATTTGGGTATGTTCAGTGATTGTTAGCAAATGTTAAAAGATGCAGGAAATTTTTAACTATATGGCTAAAATGTAAATACCTTGTCCTCACAGTGGCATAGCTCTTGGTCATGACTCTCACTGGCTCTGCGGCCACTGGAGTTCTTTAGACTAAACAAGGGCTGAATTCCTAGGGTAGAAGGTACAGCAATAAAATCAAATATCAAAACAAAATCAGATCAAATTAACTTAAAAATCTGTCCGCTTTTTTCCTCCCTGTCATTTAAGTCACCCTTAAATTCAGAAGAAAGAGGTTGAGCTTGTTTTACCGGCAGCACGCAGAAACATACTGATGTCTAAAGAGTACTGCTTCTGAAGCGTCCTTTGTTTGAGAGGCTTTAACGGGAGAAAGGGAACCTTAATCGTCTTAAATCACCTAGGGAGAACACAGAAGCCCGAAAACGAAGGATGCCCTAGCAAATCCTTCCCCTTTCTTAGGAGACCAGCCATTGGGAGCATTACTCACGTCCTCTGGTATATAATAGCACTCAGGAGGCGGGGGAAAAAATAATAATAACTAAAATATTCACTGTGACACCATTGTGCGAAGCTGCGGAGCTGGGGAGCTGCCGGAGCCCGGCGGCCGGGGCGCGCTGCGGGCCGGGGCCGCTGGAGGGCACTGGCGCCCTTCGCCCGGCCTCCGGCAGGGAAAGGCAGTTTTTTTCTCTTTGAGGTCCTGTCATTCCTGTGTAAACAAGTTACGTTCAAGTGTTTAGGATATAAATTACGACCATGCAGGCTTGCCTCGGAAAGAATGTAAACACAGCACTGTGGTCGGAGCAAACTCTGAAACTGACTTTATAATTTATCACAGGCCCTGAGAAGCTCAGGGAAGAAAAGGGCATGTCTGAACATAAATATGTATTTAAAAGTTGAAGAGTTTTATCTCTATGTATAATTACATAGATATAATTTATATATATACGTGTGTGTGTGCGTTCAAGCATATATACATATACATATATATATATGTATATATACACACTTATATGTGTGCACACATGCACAGAGCATTTTGCTGAATCTCTCTCCCCCTTTTTCAACGCTCAGGCTCGGGGCCGGGCAGAGTCGGGCGTCGGGGCGCGTCGGGGTACGGGAACGACTCCGTCCCCGTCCGACGGGCCGGGCTGCGCGGGGAGTGGTGGCCGTGCCGAGCTGTCCCCGGGCCGGGCAGGGCCCTGCGGGGTGAGTTCGGAGCGCATTCCCCGGCCGTGGGGCTGGCGCGGCCGTGGGCTCTGCAGGATGCACAGACGAGCAGCTCCTGGCGCCCGGCTCCGACTCTCGGCCGCTCGCCATCCATGGGGCACGGCGGCATCATGGGGACAGGAGTTGCTTTGCTTGGGGTGCTTCGGGGGCCTCTTTTTGTTTTCTTTTGTAATTTAATTTTCCTTTCTCCCCTCCGGCCCGGTTCGCTGCCCATACCTTTGTCGGTGCTTCCCCCTAACCCTTATGAAGCCACGGTTTTATCGCGGATCCCTCCCGCCGCCCACCCGTGACATGTCCAACCCAGCACTGCACAGGGGCTCCTGCTACCGCACCTGGCAAAATCCCGTAGGGGCACAAAGGGACTCCGGGGGGGCTGTGGGGAAAGGCGACACGGGGACACCCGGACTCATCCCTAAAGAGCGGGGAGGGCGTTTCAGACCTGGAGGCGCCCTCGAAGAGAGGATCATGCAGTCCGGACCCTCCTGCTTTTGTGTCCTCTGCCTCGGTTATTTCAAAGTCTATCCAGCAGCGCTGGAAAGCTGGGTGGGAAGTGGGTGACGGCGGGAGGTGCAGCCCGGAGACCACGACACTGGCCTCTTCGGGTCAACCTCTTACTTCCCTTCTCCGCCAGCAACGACTGGAGAATTTGGGGTTGCATCTTTAACTGTCTCGGATGCTGGGGTGGAAGAGTTTTCTCAGAAGGAGACAAGGGAAAATAAGTGCCTGTCCAGTGATAGTCGTTTATATACATTTTATTGGAAAAAAATTTTTTACATCAAAATATTTTGGCAAACTGTAAAAAGTATACATAAGTGCAAATATATTCTCCTTTTAAAGCAATAGTGTGTGAGTATACACGAGATTTAGTTAAAATAATTTTTTAAAAAATATTGTGGTAGAAAACAACTTTTGTAAAAATAAAAAACAAAATGTTGTATTGCTGCAATACTGGGGAAAAAAATCGAACTTTTCTTACGGTCTATACACGAAAGGGCTAAACAATACTGTCTTAATAATATCAATCGTTCGGTGCTGAAGTCCATACAAAGTGTCCTTGGTGGGACTCGGGGAGAGAACACAATAAAAAAGTAAATTTCCCACTAACGCAGTAACAGAAGGGGGAGTCCTCGCGGGTGCTGAGACATTAATTTTTCTTATGCAAAGACACTTTCTCATATAAAAATATATGGAATTGTTCCCTTTCCCAAAGCTCGGTTCTTTAGGAGATCACAGAAAGGCGGTTTATGATTAAGGTGGTCAGACTTGGCGTAAGGACACTTACGTCCCCCCTAACCCAAAACATCACGCAAGGCTTTTTTCTTTTAGTAAGACCTTTGGAGCATTATATCGGCTGTACGTGTCCTTCAGGGGGTGGAGTGGGACCGAAAACACTGCTTCCTTAGGCAAATTTGCTAAGTGACTCGTGTACTATCAATTCTATCAGAGTGCACATTGTATTTAATCTGCGTGGGTCCGTCTACACCTCGGCTCTGTTCAGTGACACCTGATTGTCTCTGTTGGGGCTCTGCCTTCACATCACGCAGGGCTTGATGTCTTGACAGACGCTTTGGTGGTGGTGATGGTGGTAGTAAGATCCACTAGCAGACGGGTGAAACGAAGAAATGCCATTAAAATTGAGGACAAAATCTTTCCTGTCACACACCGGGGAGGGATGATGCTGGTAGCGAGGCAGTCCCACTGCAAGAGAAGGAAATAACAAGAGCTGCTCAGAAGTCGGAGAGCTTTGCCCGGGTGGAGCAGCCCTTCCTCCCTCACCCGCAGAAAGGAGAGGCTGCCTGCAGAGCTGGCACACCGCTCCCTTACCCCCGCTCTCGGTTCCCCCTGCAAGGTTTGGTAACTCCTCTTTGGTTTTCCTGGCAGTGGACTTGGACGCTCCCCCGGGGGCAGAGCCTGATCCGCTGCAGGGCAGAGAGTCCGGGGGTCTCATTGCCCCAAGCGAGGAGGGGAAGTGGATTCCCCGGAGTCCCTCATCACCCGCAGATAGGCTCGGAGTTGCTCCCGTGTTCGTACGAGAACCCGTACGAGGAGGTTCTAGACTACAGAGCAGTGTGGCACGCAAGCTGAGGAGAGGAAGGCATGCAGGGGTGGATGCCCACGGACACGTGCCCGGCCGCATCCCGGGCTCACGGACCTCCCTGAGCATCCCTCCTGCGTGGGCACAAATGCACTGCTGTCCATCTACCCTCTGCCTGGGTACCTATCAACGTGGAGGGGTAGTTCAGCCTCTGTGTGGGGGGTAGATGAGGGAGTGTGTGTTTTGTGCGTGCGTGTGTGTGTGCGTGTGTGCAAGAGAGAGAGAAAGAAGGAGGAGACGATGCCACTTGCATGTTTTCCTGCGTGCACCGCAGCCATTTGAACCTGATTGCCATCTTTCCTCGTTCTTCTCGCTCCCTACCCCATTCCTGGGACGATTTTGCTTCTGACTTGAGCGGCTGCAGGTTGAATTCCAATCACGATCCATTTGTGTGTTGATACAGTATGTATTTATTTATGTGTGTGTATGTAAGAGCGCTCACGCCTTTTCACGTGTGCACTTTCATAAACTTACACCCTACGGTTCGTCAACAACAACAAGCCTAGTATATCCCTGGCACTGACATGTAAATGACCTTGAAAATTCCCATTTTAGTTTCCCACAGCCTAAGGCAGCCTTTCGGGGACCGCATGGGAGATGTCACCTCACCCCCAACACCAAGCCGTAGGACCGTGCTGGGGTTTTTGGTCTGGCAGGGTTCCTACTGGATCCGGCGGGGAGGGGAGCATTGCCCGAGCTAGGCCCGCAGGGCAGAGCCAGAGAGGGTTTTGGTTTGGCGTGTGGATGTCAAACTCGGCTAGCGGGATCCTGTCAAATATGACCGAGGGTCAAGGGAAAAAAAAAAAGCGAGGAGAAAAAAAAACAGGAAAAGAAAGAGAAGGGGAGCGAGAGGGTAGGAGGAAAAAAAAGGGAAAGAGAAAGAACCAGGAGGGAAACGTCCCCAGTTTTCCTCAGGACGGCGGAGCCGAACCCTTTGGTGGCGTCGGCCGGAGGCGCACACAGCCCGTTCTCCTCCAGCATTGTCCCCTCCTTCACCCCGCAGAGCTCACTTTATAAAAGTGATTATTTCGCTGGATTTCCTCGGCTTTCTAATAACCCTGCTGGTATGCTCACCATAAACTGGGGCACTTTATTACAATCCTGATTCAATCATTTAGCAGGATTTAATAGTCTGCGAAAAAAATCCGGCTCCCCCCGCCCCCCAGCTTCAAAATCCTTTTAGCAGAACCCAGCCTCCTGTTTCCAATTTTTACTTCTCTTATTCTTGGGTCTGATAGAAACTCACGGTTTTAAGCCCTCCCTGACGCTGTCATGGGTAGAAGATTATTGACCGATCAACAGCAATTGCCACCGAATTTGCTTTGCATTTAACTAAGAGAAAGGGAAAGGTGAATTTCACTTGCTACTGCTTTTGTGGGGAGAGGAGGAGGAAGATTATTGCTGGTTATAAGTACAAATAAAAGAGGTCAGATCCTTTTCCCCTTCTCCTTTCACTCTTCTGAAATAATTGAACCACAGAGATTTTACACATCATGCACAAATAAAGATATTTTTTCGATCCACTCAAAAAAAAAAAAAAAAAGGGTTTTTTTTTTTTTTTTTTTTTAATTTAATCAAGGNAAAAGGGTTTTATTTTATTTTTTTTTTCAGTTAATCAAGGACTGGGTATGGGTTGCACTAAATTCCTGGGCCCAGATACTGAAGCTGTAGAAAATAAGCGGAGAAACACCGTTTTGCAAAGTGATGGCATTAAATCTGAGCTGCTAGAAACGGACGCTCGTGGTCGGCATTAAGACAACGTCCAGAGGTCCTTATGCGTCTGTACCCGTCCTTGAACAGAAACAATTCGGATTTAAACGGCCCCGGCCTCGGAAACTGCAGTGGAACTCCGAATGGACCAGAACCCTTGCTGTCTCTCCCTCTGCTTTTTGTTTTGAAGAGGTATTCTTGGTCTCCTTTTGGATGAAAATTCTCTTTCAGGAATCAGCTTTCTTACCTCAGGTGTCTGGCAGGAGGAGGGGGCCGCTGCTTCCCAGCCCTGCTCCCCGGGCCAGTCCCACTCCTGCACCACGCGTGGCCTCATGGGCCCTGCGTGGCAGATTGTGTGGCCGCAAATAGTCAAACAAACAGAGGAAAAAGATCCAAAGAAAGAAAAAGAAAAGAAAATAAAAATCCAAGCAAAAACAACAAACCAAAGCAGAAATTCGTAACGGAGAAGGTACGTAGTTCGGCGGGGGATGCCCTTGTGAACCCGCCGGCCTCTCATCCCGGCCCTAAAAAGCACGTGGAAGGACCCCCTGTGTCCCCGAAAAGTTGGTTTAAACCTCAGCAGCAGAGCCCTGTGGGCACAGAGGAGCCCACCTGTGGACGCATCTAGTCCCCTCTCTCCTCTGCTCTGAAACGCCGGTAAGACGGCGACCAGCTTTGCAGCCGCCTCTCCCCAGAAGGCACATCAGGGTTACTCAGGGTTTGGGTCTTTTGTTTTTAAGGGAACAAAGTTTGCAACCGCTCACTTTCCCCTGACAGCCCACGTCCCTTCTGTGCTGATGGCAAAGCGACTTGCGCGGCGGCTCGCCCTCCCCACGGCGCGACAGCGGGCTGTGGAGAGGCCAGGGCAGGCTGCGGCGCTTGCACAAGGACAGGAGAGTGATTGACAGGCGCCTAGGGAGGGGTCGGGAGGGGACCCAGAGCTGAGGGTCGCCTGTATTTGTTACTTGTTGAAATTCCCATAAAATTGAACAAGACCCCGCTCTCATAGGGGTTAAGTCAGGCTAAAATCCTCTTCGGTGTGGTCCAGCCCAGACTGTCTTTGTTTGCTTAACCTCTGGGACCCACGTTAAAAAGGGCTATTTGGAAAAATTCCCCGTAAGAGCCCAACATCTTTTACCCATTTTTGAGCTCGGATTTTTCTGAGCAGACATTGTCTGTAATCACCGGCCGCGGAGGGAGTGAGGGGGTGGGAGACAGCGACCAGAAAACTCTTTCCCTCCGGTTGCAGAAATATACTCGATCCGCTTTAATCTCTCTAGCATTTTTTAAGATAAGCGGGTGGTTTGGTGTTGGAGGGCTTTGGATTTTTTTGTTGGTTTGTTTTCTTTTTTTTTTTTATTAATTCCCTTCTTTTCCCCGGTAGGGTTTAGAGAGTAATATTTGACGCCTTTATTTGATTACTCCCGCGGCGCGTCTCCGCGGAGCGCGGTTTAGCGAGGCGGCGGCGATGCCCGGCGGCGCTCCCCGCGAAGTGAAGCCGCAGCACGGGGCGGAGGGGCCAGCCCCGCTGCCGCCGCCGCTCACATGTCGCCGGCACTGGGAGAGGGACGCGCGAGCCGGGACGGAGCCGGGACGAAGCCGGGTTTTCCTCGGAGTGCTCCTTCTTGGCACCGGGCAAGCAGGAGGGATGCTCGCAGCCGTGCCCACAGCCGCCCCCCTCAAACAGCTCCCCTGTCCCGAAACAGAACAGCTCCAACCCACGCGTATTTTTTTTCCCTCTCGCAGACAATGCACCTCTTTTTTCCGACACCGTGGTGTTCCGGGCTTCCCCGCGCGAAACCTTTGTCGCCGGCGAAAACCCCCTCCGGCGCCGCGCTCCCCGCCGCCCCCGCCGCCCCTCCGCGCCCCTACCTGAGAGGTCGTCGCGGGGGCTCTGGTGCAGGTATCCCTGCTCCAGGGAGTAGGAGGGCACGCTGGAGTGGATGCCGGAGGAGGCGGCGTTGGCGGCGGGGAGGCCCTGCTGCTTTATGTAGGGAGAGGCCCCCGAGGCTGTCCAGTGAGCCGAAGGGCTCGTGTAGGGCGAGTGGCACTCTATGGCGCTCGCCATGGCCGGCGAGGAGGGCACGGGGCTGCTGCTGCTGTCGGGGCCGTAATCCCCGTTGGCAGTCACCGGGCAGCTGGCCATGTAGGTCGAGCCGGGGTTGGGAGACATGTGTGGGACGTGGTGGCCGCCGCTGAGTCCCTCGTAGCCGCTGGCCATGGCGTTGGGCATCATGTCGAGGTTGTAGCCGTTGGAGTGGCAGGCGAGGGAGGCGGGGGGCGCCTGAAAGTCGAAGCCCTGCGGGAGGATGGAGGCGCCGAAGCCCAGCCCGTTCATCATGCGGTACATGGGCTTCAGAGCCTGGCATTTCCTCCTGAAGCCGCGGGGCCGCCGTCGGAAGGAGCCCTCCTCGAACATGAACTCGCTGGCCGGGTCGATGGTCCAGTAGTGGCCCTTGCCCGGGCGGCCCAGGCCCTTGGGCAGCTTGATGAAGCATTCGTTGAGGGAGAGGTTGTGGCGCACGGAGTTCTTCCAGCCCTGATAGGAGCCGCGAAAGAAGGGGAAGCGGGCCTGCAGGAACTGGTAGATCTCGCTGAGGGTTAGGCGCTTGGAAGGCGAGCTCTGGATGGCCATGACGATGAGGGCGATGTACGANCCATGACGGTGAGGGCGATGTACGAGTAGGGGGGCTTCTCGGGCCGCCGCAGCCCCGAGCTGGCCTTCTTGCTCTTGGAGGACGCCGCCGCCGCCGAGGAGGAGGAGGAGGAGGTGGAGGTGGAGGAAGAGGAGGTGGAGGTCTCCAGGGCGGAGGAGGGCGGCCGGCTCATCTGGAGAGCTCCGGGAGCCGGGCTGCAGGAGCGGAGAGGGACGGGGGGCTCCAGCCGCTGCTGCCCGCTCTCGGTGGTCATCTGGCGGAGGGAGGGGAATGGGGCAGGGTGGGGTGAGGCTGGGAGGGAAAGGGGGGGAGCCGGGCGG
>VXAZ01000373.1:506990-541368 GCA_013399875.1 Gymnorhina tibicen | reverse complement strand
TCCCTCCCCACGGTCCCTTGCGCAATGGCTCCTCTGCTTTCCGCCGGAGCCAGGCACTGGGCGGGATGGACCGGCCCGGCCCCGGCCCCGGCCCTGGTCCGGCCCCCTCTCTCCCTTGCGCCGCGCCGCCCGCGGAGGCTCCGCTCAGCGCCGCTCCTCTTCCTCCTCTGCCCCCCACCTGGGGACCATCCCGCTGCCTAATCCGGCAAGGAGAGGAAGCGCAAGAGCCTGCCCCCGGCCCCCCAATCTCTTCCGGACTGTTACTCTTTCATATATACTTTTTTTTTGCGTAAAAGGCACAGCGCGATCGCCTATCAGTTCCTTCAATCTTGCTATTATTTTTTTCCCTTTCCCCTCAGACCCCCCTAAATCCGGCCAAAAAATCAGCAGAGATAGAGAGAGGGAGAGGGGGAGCGAGAGGGGGGAGAAAGAGACCACCCCTTTTCCAGCTGGCCTCTGTCCACCCGTCATCTGGGCAAGAGGCGCTGCTGCTTCTGCTGCTGCCGCTGCTGCCGCTGCTGCTGCCGCTGCTGCTGCGGCACCAGCCCCGGCTCGCTCCCGCTGCCGGCCTCGCACCGGTCCCTCTTACCGCTTTCCCGGGGTTCCCTCTGCCCCACGGGCACCGCTTTGCCCTCTGCTCCCGACACGGCCTCGGGGCGACGGGAGCGGCTGCCAGCCCTTAGTTCCGCCCGTGCGCCCCGGGACACACGGGCGCAGATGCAGTCGGGTGAGGGCGTAGATGGGTGTGAGGGGGTCGCCCACCCTGTGGAGCCCGAGGCAGCAGTGTTTACTGCTCCTCAAGCCTGCAAGACATCTGTTTTTTAAGGCTTTTCGCTACCCCTTGCCACCTCCCATGGCCTTATAAAATGTCATTCATTTTATAGAGCAGCAGGGGTAGAGTCCGAGGACCAGGGATGCGCCCTCCCCCCACGGCGCGGGGACGTTCCCCCGGTGCAGCGGGTGGGTCACGCGTTTGCCGGAGAAAACGGGGCGCCGGAGAGGGCAGGCCGGCGGAGGCACAGGCCTGCTCACGAATGATGGAGGAGGCTCCAGAATCAAACTGGAGACGCAAGGAGGGCTGCGGCAGGACAAGAGGCAGAGCAGACAGGGATGCTGGAGCAAAGGAACGGGGGTGGGAAGGACGCGGGCAGAGCTGGACGCCGTGTCAGCGTGCCTGCAGTGCTCTGTGTGTGTCTGTGTGTCCGTCTGTCTCCAGTGCAGCTCCGTGCTGAGAGCTCGCTGGTGGGTACGGGCAGGGAGGGGGTGGGGCTGGTCCCAGACAGTGACCTGCAGTTGAGTGGAAGCAGGCTTTTTCCATCAAACTCTGCCTGGATACCACACACAGAGCCCAAGTGTCAGTTTACTGCCCTGAGCCCGGCTCCTTTTCCCTAAGCTCCACAGTAATTAGACAAAGAAAACCTAAATTAACTGAACAGGCGTCGACAGCTTCCTCCAGATCACCACTGCTACATACATGGGAATGTGTCCGAAAATGGCTTGATTGTATCTGAGGATAAGCTAAGAAAAACACTACCAAGCCCGGCAATATTTACGACACATTTTTAATAGAAAAAATAATCGCTCGGTCCATAGACCATGTTTACCTTTCCTCAGGCATCGATTTAAATTGTTCCCATAATCAAAACAAAAAAAAAAAAAAAAAAAAAAAAAAAAAAAAAAAAGAAAAAGAAAAAGAAAGAAAATGGAATTCTTTCTATCTATCTATCTATCTATCTATCTATCTATCTATCTTCTTATACTTTTTTTTCCTGTTGTTCTCTGGAAAGGCAGGGAGGCCGATATGCGATTCCTGATCTCGTTGTAACGACCTATTCTGCCTTTTTTTTTTTTTTTTTAATATCCTTGGTTTTATATTTAAACACCTTTCCTTTCTCTAGATCTGCGAACGAGGGTGCTTTTTCACCTTCGTCAGCGGGATGTCTGTCTAAATGTCATCTTCAGATGACAGGTCCAAGTAATCTCTGCGATCTTCAGGAGACCAAAGGAATTAAAGGCAAGGGGGAGGATCGTAGACTGTAAGTCACTCTAACCTGGCCCCGATTCAGACAGTTCGTTTTGATCATTACTTTTAGTCGAGCGGGAAAAATCGTTTACTCCCAACACAAGATGTCACGATGTACCAGGGTGTCACTGGCTTCTCGGCGGTGCGAGACAGGACAGACAATGAAGCAAAGCCGGGAAAGGCAGCCCTGTGGCAGAGCCGCGTGCTGCTTCAGACTTGACACGTTCACGTATCAGTTCTGATACGAGAATCGGGGCTATCACATGCAATCTTCTACCTGTTAGCAACGTCCTCTTCTTCGCAGCAGATGCTTGTTTGAAACACAGCATTAAAAAGTCTCCAAGACATGATCCTGATACTTTAAAAGATGATTTAAATTGCCTATGATTAAACAGAAGTGCATTTGCTGTTTTGTGGAGATGTTTATTTTGGTTGGTGTATCCATTTCTGAGCTGATCCTAGTTTCGGAGCACAACTGGTTTGTTTTACCAAAGTATACGGAAATTAAACTTTTTGGCAGATTTGGTTACTCAGATGTTGTTGTATAATCATAGTTTTTATTCTAGGAAATCTCTTCATTATTGCGGTTTCAGTTTCATGTTCATAACACAATCCCCTCTGCTTCGTGAGCTAAATGAAATAAGTTAGACTAAACCAGTTAAGAAAATGGGAGACAAATATGAAAGATAAATGTTTACGGTTATCTTAGAGTCCCTTTTCCCCTCCTCTTTTTGTTCTTTTTCTGTTCTTTTCCTCCCTTTTTTAACTGCGTGCTTCAGGCTCTTTCCTCTCTTCTGAGGTTCTGCAGATGAGAAGAGTTTTTTCAATTAAAGCCGAGACTGAAACTTAAACAAATCCCTCCAGTATTGTAAAAGTGCGTTTCCTTAAGCCCTGGAGGATTTTCCTCCAACTGTCAGTTTCAGGGTGCCTGGATTTAGATCTCGATCTGCAGCGACTGACAGAGATCCCTTTCCGCATGAGGGGCATGCGGGCATTTTAACGAGCTGGAAGGAGCCTTGCGGCCGCAGTGGAACGCTCAATTCCCGGCCCCGGGGGCCCGGGGCGACCACCTGGAGGGTGTGGAGGGGGGCAATCCCACCGCGGCGGAGGGAGCAGAAAGGCCGGGATGGGAAGGGACTCTCAGCGGTCTTGTCCCGTCCTTTGTGCCGCTCCCGGGACCTCTTGACATCTCGGGACCTCTGGCAGTAGCCGTGCGATCCCGATGTTTGTTTAGAGAGGTTTTTCCGCTTTTTTTTTTAACGCCCCCCCTTCCTTTTTTTCCCTTTGCATACGCAATGGGCAGCAGGCGTGACTCTTTATAGAAGTCTCCCTGAAGGCTGACGCCGGGACCCTTTCCCCAGCTCCTGTTGAAGAGTTGGTCTCTCCCTCCTTTCCCGAAGCAGAGGGAAAAGGGAGATGATCACGACAATCCGAGGGGTTGAGACACCTCCCATCTCAGGGGCAGACAAGGACATTCAGTGCAAATGCAGTGCATTTTCCCGTGGGGAAAAAACCCCAAAACACCAGCCGGACTCCAAAAACATTACCAGACACGCTCCTTGCAAAGAACGGGAACTTCTCGTAGCATTTTACAGGGGATCACCTGCGATATCGCCACGTGGGTTTGGCTGGCTTTCCGTGAAGATATCTTAAGAAATTTTACATCAGTGTCTGAATGTGGGAGAAAGCTAAGGCTGGAACAGGACACCAACATGAATGTGGTGATCGTAAAACCGTAGGGCTGCACCTTTCCCTTTCCTCCCTGCTAGACAACTCTCAGGGCCGGGGCAGCTTTGTTCAGTGCCCGAGGACGGAGAGAAAGAGCAGGAGGGAAACAAAGTTTGGGCGAGAAGCCAGCCGAAGAGCAGAATCTATTTGCCTTTAGGGAACTGCGTTCCAGGGGAAAATCGGCCTCAGCAGGTGGGAAAAGAGGCTCCACTCAACTCTCCCACGCTGGACCCGCAGGACCCTGGCTCCCGGGAGCGTCCCGCAGGGAGCCGGGACTCCGCGGGCCTCAAGGGCCGGAGGATCCCGCGGAGGGGAAGTGCGAGCATTGAACACCGGGGACGAGAAATATCCGCCCCCCGCCGCCCACCCTATCCTCCCCCTCCGGACAGGTCCTGCTTTCACAGGCGTTTGGTCTCTTCAGCGGGCTGAAAAAGAGTTTCTCAGCTTTTAGACTTTCCGGGGGACACCTACGTCTAAGGTTTTGTTGCATTGTTAACCCTCCAGCCCTCCCCCTCCAAGACTGCTTCCATCCCCTGCATCCCACCCCAGCCTCATCACTGCCCGGGAGCCGTGGCAGACAGACACCCTACGAGTCTGAGGTGCCCGCGCTCCGTCTGAGCTCCCTAAACACAGGGTTCAGCCAAGAAGGGAGAAAGGAGGTCCCCAGATGCGGGGTAAAGCAGGGGCTCCGACTGATGGAGGGCACCTGGCCCCCATGAAGATAACATGGCTATTTCAACAGCCGGCTGGGTCTGCGTGGACATCGCGGCGAATAAACTTGTGCAGAGACACGCTCCTCTTGTAGTAACAGCGCTGGTTTTGTGTCAGCCCGGGAGTACTTCCACCGAGTGTTTTTGTGCGTAGAGTTTGCGTTTCCTATACCAGATGACAATGTTAAAGATTTTATCCCCTCCCACCTCTGCACAGCTCCAACTGAACTTCCCGGAGCATCAAAATAAACCCCCTACAGCGGTCAGGATATAGGTCACCTCTCTAAAAGGAAACACAACCCTTCCAAAAATATAAAACATCTTTGACGTAGTAAAAAAAATACTCTTTTGTCTCCGAGCATCCTCTGTCGGTGTAAATAAAACGTGACAGGAGCCGGGTAAAATAAGAAGCGGGATGTTTCGAGATCAGAGGAGAGGCGAGGTCCCGGCGCAGTGCGGGCACCCGAGCGGCGGCAGCAGAGCAGGCGGCTCCGGGCAGGTGGGGCTCTGCCGGGCTCCCGGGAGGACGCAGGCTGAGGGCTCGGGCAGACCTCCGAGAGAAGGCTGCAAAAGACGCGGGTGTGGGATCCGATACCCTCCACCCCTTCACATCCTGATCGGTTCTCAGTGGTAAAGGTCGCGCAAGTGCCAGCAGAGCCAGTGCAAAAAATGTTAGCGGCAGCCCTTGTAGGGATTCATCGTGTCTCTGCAAGGCTGTAGGAAAAGCCCCCCCGTCTGCCGATCCTGCACTGCATACCCCGTTGACAGCCGCGAATAAGGGCAAACGCTTTGGCCCGAGATCTGAACACACGGCACCTTTTTTGACTGGCCTCTCCCCCGCCCAAGTTTACATTCCGATCAAATGAGATTTCTAACTTTACACATTGTCAATAATTTTCATACGTGCGCCGACCTTAATTACTTTCCATACCATTTGCAGCAGACAAATAGTTTCAGTGGGGCGAGGGAGCCAGCGGTGCCCCCGGCCCTGACGGAGGGCTGCGCTTTTCTCCCTGCTCCCCGCCGCCCCCCCAGGAACTCCCCCCTCACGCCGAGCCCTCCGGCCGCCGCCGCCCCCGGCGGGCCGGCATCCTCTTCCCGCAGAAACCCGCGTGAAAAGCTCCGCGGGACGCCCCCGGCGCCAGACAGCAGGGCTCGTCGGGTGGGCAGGAGGGGGGGAGCCCTCGCGGGGGCTGGCTAGGACGGCAGGCGTATGGGCAGCATCGGAGGGTGTGTGAGGGTGTTTTAATTTCGGAGGAAGAAGGGCTCGGAGCGATGCGCGCAGCCACCAACGCGGCCCGCCGGGCGATCCTGCGCGCCCCTCACCCGCTCCGCGGCGGTGCCCGCGGGCGGCGGAGCGCGGCTCGCCCGCAGCCCCGGCCCCGCTGTCGGGGAAGGCACTAATCAGGAGCAGGTTTCCTCGCTCTCTCCTTTCCTCCTCGCCGCCTCCCCCCCGTACCCCCCTCTCCTTTCGTGAGAGGTTTGCATTAATTTTTAAGTAAAGCCCATAAAACATAACGACCCACTCAAAGGTAGGGCAGAGTTACTGAGTGCCGGATTATTACATGATTTACGAACATAGTTTGGAAAAAAGTAATAATCCAAGATCGCACCTCAGGAGCGAGCCTGCCAGGGCCGGGCACGGCTGCTGTGGCTGCGATCCCGCTACCTCCCGCCTCGGAGACCCTCAGTAGGGCCGGTTCGAGGTGCGGGAGCAGGAAACCATAAAACCGATTTTAAATTTTTAAAATTTTTCATTTTTGGGGGGGATTTGCGTGGATTTACAGGCTGCATCTCCTCGTGTCTCCCCCTTCCATACACACCTTTTTACACCGATACCTCCAAAGCCCCGTGTCTGCTACGATTCCCCACCAGATCAAAGGGGAAGCGGGGAGCAATAGTGCCTCCGGGGTCCACGTCCCCCCCACTCCCATCACCCTTTCTCGCTTTCCCTCCTTCATCCGGGAGGCTTTTATTGATGAGCTGCCTCCGAGCCACCGCACGAAATGTCCCTGAAGGGTTTAGACAATTCATCAGCCATCACTTTCGGTATCTGCTTCCTCCCTTTCAAATACAATCCTCGCACACCACGCTGGGAGGGGAGGGGAACAGACTTGAGACCAGAACAGCTACATAATCAACGTCAAAATGATACCACTGACCTTTCGGAATCATGGAGTCCCGGCCAAAAAAACCCTCCTTATGATTTACTTTTCCTTTTTTAAATTTTTTTTTTTTTAACTTTCACTGCCACACCATTTACACCATTATTGCTTGCTGTCCCAAATTCATTAGGGCTTTGCAGCTTGGCAGATCCAGCTCCTCCACCGCACTAGAGGAGCAAAAAAAGGAGACTACAAAGTGAGGTTTTAAAACGATGTCCTTGCAAGCTGTCCACCTCCTCCCCGCAGTGCGTCCGCGCGAGGAGCGAGGGACCGGGCGACCACCGGGGAGCCCGACCTGCCCCGGGCGGGGACCCCCGGCCCCGCGGCGGCGGCCCGGCCTCTCCGCTGGGTGGCGCTGGGATCCTGGGAATGGGGGCTCGGGCGTCCCTCACCTGCCGGGACAGGGCGCCCGGGGACCTCCGCCACCCCCAGCCCACTGCTCCCAACCTCGCCCCCCCTGGGCGCCTTCCCACAACAGCTCCTGAGCAGCACCGTTTTAAAGATACGTCTATATCGATATTTTTCGCCACCTATTCAGATGAATTATGCCACTGCGTGGAGAGGAAGTGGAGGGACCCCTCCTATTTCAAAGGCCCCCTTGTTTGGCTCTCATGTCATCCATACCGATAACGCCAGCCATGCCGGCTTCTTGCCACGAAAATAAATTCCCAAGCTGACAGGCGGAGAGGGGCGGCCCCCACCCGGGTCCCGGTCCTCCTCGCCGCCAGGCTGGGTTTAAACATCCCACATCACTCCAGAAGTGAAAACTCTCGCCTCGGATTTGTCCCAGGGCAGAGTAATATCCTCCCTTTATAAAGACCTGCTATGCCTTTTAAACACGAGGCTGCCATCACACATACGTTATATGTTCGTCTTTATTAAAACTTCCAGAGAAGTTTTTATTGTTTGGATTGAAGGGAGAGGAAGGGTGAGATTTGTTGGGAGGAATGGTGCTGGTTATGTGGACCTAAATAAACCTCTTGCTCTGGGTCTGGGCAGTGAGCAGGGAGCCTGGGGCTCCCTCTGCCATCACCAAAGGGGGAACCTGGATGCCAGGCACCCCGGCAGTGCACGGACTGGGCACAGGCTGCTTCTTCCCCAAGGTCTCTCAGGGCCAGCCTGGCACCGACTCTGGCTGGAAGGAAAAAAAGCTTGTGGCTGCTTGGGTATGAAAAGCCATTTGAATGGCACCAGAGAAGAGGTAGAAAAATGTCTAAGTCAATGCAGTCACGAAGGCATTTTACTACTCCTCTTCTGCAAATCCAGACAGCCTTTAAAGCTGCATGTGACATGCAAAGCAATGGATCTCTTCCAGCACTAGATGTAGTTAAATTCCCTTCTCTTCCTTGTCTTAAGTCTTCAGAAAAACAAAAAGGCAAATAAAAATAGGATAAAATGGATTTGAGGGACAAATTTTCTTTACCCTTTTTTTATTTCCTTTCCCTTGTCCTCGCTCTTTTTCATGAAGAGAAAAGAAATGAAAAGAAAATACTTTCATCTTCCCACCCTGCTTGAGGGTTGCTCATGCGGAAGCCCGCAGATGATGAAGACAGACCTCCCCAGAAGCAAAGCAGGGTCTGCATCAGAAGGGAGCTGCTGTGGAGTCAGACAAGGGCAGCAAGCTGGGCACTCATGGGCATGCTGACTGAGGGAACATGTCAGGCTGAGTGACACAAGGAGGTGGCCAGAGGTGTGGGAAGGAGGTCTGGCCAGCAGACCTCAGGATGGAGGGATAGCTCTCATGGTCAGAACCTGGCTCCCTCTCCAGCTGTCACCCCAGAAATCCAGTATCATGCATGAAAGATGCTAGGAGGGCAAATTAATGCTCGGGGAGTTTACAGCTTTCTGGATCTCATCACAGTGCTTCCCAAGCCGTGTCCAAGGAAATGTATTCTGTACTCACTGTGTAGAGGAGTCCTTTCCTAGTTGTATGTCCAGCCACAGGGCAGTGCAGCCACAGCGTGCAGCAGAAATTGACAGATGCTCTTGTAGCACAACAAATACACAGTGGGGGAAATTGCGTGGAGTCTCTGATTCAGTCTGCACACGAAAACTGATCTCTGTCCTGTCCCCCCTTTTCCAGAGGCTCTGCTTCGGAACAACGTGTGCATCTTCATAGAACTGAGGCTTAGTTTCCTGCATTCTGGGAAGACATTAGCTAAAGTGTCTTATGGCTCACCATGCATCTGATTATTTCAACAGATCAGACATACTGGCTTGGAGGCTCTGAAGACATCTAAGAGAGAGCCAAGAAATAAGTGAAACAACAGCCGTGAAGAGGATGAGAGGTAGAGATTTCCCCCAAGGAAGGCAGCTCTGCTGCTTCACATGGTACAGAGGATAGAAAGTCCTGTATTTATTCAAATTCAGCTATTCAAATCCTGCTTAATTTTATTTAGACTTTTTCCCCCTCTTCTACCACTAACTCTTCTACTCTTTCAGTTCTCATGAAAGAGACAGAAAGAAATGAAAAAAAAAATCCCATGGGCCTTAATGGAGCAGGAGCGTATCTGTTTAGCAGAAAACATCATACCTTTTGCTCTCCAAATTGAATCTTATTACAAACTCACTCCAAGAAACACCAGACCCAAGAGGATATGGCCTTTTCTCCTGGATAGAAGAATGCTAGTGAAGCAACTGACTGGGAGATGAATCTGTTGCCAAAGTTGTCCTGCCAGTAACTAATTTATTCTCCAAAGCATAACTTATTCCAGCTCTTGAAATCTGCAGTGTGGATCCAAGGGGAACTTGGCTCACAGGAGGTAGCAGGTTCAAGCATCTGAGCTTCACCTAGAAATATGGATCTGGCGCTGAGGGTGAAGACATGTCATTTTCTTTAAAAACCAGAGCACTTGTAGCACTCTGGCACATTCGTCCCACCAGGACATCCGGGTGTAGAAACAACTAGCAGTGGTATTTGTGCGCATCCAGATCACGTCTCAACGGCTGTCTTTCCAACCCGTCTCTAATTTTATCTTAAAGTTATTTCTTCTCAGACACTGGACCTAGACCTACAAAGTGGCACATTCCCAGCTGAAAGTTATGAGCAACAGGATTGTTATCAATTACTTAGCTCCTAAATGGAAAACCATAAAAGATTTTATATATACTGGTATAAACACATATGTTTGCACGCACACACAGCCTTTACCTTTGTATCTTTATACAGGCATACGTATAGCATATACCTAAAACATTTGTATAAACTCGCCAGCAAGTGCAGTCCAGGCAGGCTATATGTTAAAGGAACAAGTGCCGTGTACCATTATCTTTATTTCCCTGATGCTTCCCTCAGCTGTGGCTCACTCCAATTCCAACAGAACTACTGAGTAATGTCACGGTGATCAACACCAAGGTGAAATCTTAGCTATCCTGTTTTGAAAATGGTATTTATGCATGAGGTGGGCCCGAGATGACTGCACTTGTCTTGGCAGACTGGACGCATTGGTGATCTCTGCTGTACGTGAGTAAGATGTGGCAGCTAAGTATTTTCCATGTAAGTGAACGGGTGATGCCTTTGGTTTACAGGGTTGGAGGGATGTGATAGAAATTTGCCTGGTTTGTGCCTTGATCACGTTCTCCATGCATACTGTTGCCTTTTGGGACTTGCATGTTTTGATGGCACAGAGGAATTCTCAGATCTGAGGGACTTTTTTCATCTTGACATTCATTTTCTGTTGCCATCTGAGTGGATCACTAAGTACCTTGAATGGCTGCTGCCCCTGGGTAGATCTGGTGAGGAAGGAAGCCCAGCACAGCACAGAGGAGGGAGGAGACAAGAGTGAACTGACCAAAATATGTGTGGAGAGTAAGGAAAAGTGTAAAATCTTAAGTGACTAAAAAAGCCAATCATAAAACTAAACCTCAATTCTAAAACCAGAGCAATCTTGATGGACAGGATAATAGGGTTGTTTCTTATCCCATTGGCCTTATTTTCTACTCACTCCTGCTGCAATAAACAAGGAGTAGTTCAGATAAGTTAATGAAACTGTGTTAGTGCTAGTCTGGTATACAGAGCTTATTGAAGCAGATGGAAATTTTACAGTGAACATGAGTAAAAGCAGGGGAAAAAAAAGAAAGCGTAAAGCTTTCCTCCATTTTACGTGTTATTTATACAGCAGAATTAATCAGTAGTAATATCTCAGTGCGATTGGAACAATGCAGGAGCATTAAAAAAAGTGGAAGTGGTGGGGTTATTTTTGGGCTCCTGCCATTGGGTGCAGTCCATTTCTGAGGCTGTGAGCTGGTTCCCCATGAAACCACCATGAGAGGGTGTTTGATTGGCCTTGCTGTCAGGAGTTGGGGTGGAGTTTGAAGTAGCTGACAAGTGCATTAGAAAAAATAAATACAACTGGAATGCTTGGGAAGTTATGTCATCCAGAGCTAGAAAATAATTTGGACTGCTGCGAGAAGGAATATTTCAAAAAAGATTATTCAGTAGGGAAATACTTGGATTGGCTATTAATCCCCAGTGCTGAGCATATTTTTCTATATTTCTGTAATTATATTATTGCCAGCTACTGTGGGACAATTGACAAATAACATCTGGTCACAAAGCCTGTTCAGGGTGACGGAAAAATCACTACAGCAGCAATTAAAATACTTAGAGCCAAAGAATAAAACAGCATGCAGCAATCAAATGAAACAGAGCATACTCTGCAGTCAACAGTTTTTCTCCCTCAGTTTTAAACACAGCAGTGCCTGTCCTGGTTGTAACAGACCCAGACTCACTGCTTTCTCAAGTGGTTCCTGCAGACTCTCCTGACACATTATACTAACCAGCCCTTTTGCATCAAATTCTGCTTGATTCTAGATGGGGCTTCATGCACCCACAGTTGTTCCATTAAGAAATACATGTTTCAATTAATGCTTCAGTCTCTGTTATAAAATACTTTAGATTTAGAAAGCTGAAAATATGTTTGTTTGTTTCTGGGTTTAATTCTTTGCTGTCCCTCTCTTGGTTTGCTTCCTCTTCTTTTTTTTTTTTTAAGTGTGTGAATGGGGAGTGAAAAGGGGCCAGTGAAAATTTCTTTCAGTTTGTCTTATTTCTGAATACCTTATGCATATGCTTAATTTATAAGCTAGCAGATAACTTGTTCATAAAAATAAATATCTCACAGTTACCCCTGTAACTATATATAATTCTATACCTAACACATATGAAGAAATGAGTGGATGTTTACAACTCAAGCCATGTGATTTTTTTCAGTTTACAGGAACAGTTTAAAAGATCTGTTCAATAGCTGAGGTGTATACATCAGTAGAATGATTACCTTTAAACTTTTGAAACAATATTTCAGCAACAATTTCCTTGTCTACAACTTTACAAGGCTGTAAATAGCCCCTGTGTGCATAATGAATTCTGACATCATAGGCCAGGGTTCTTATACACAGCAGTTTTTCCAGAATTTTTATGAGCAAGTTACACCTTGAGGCAAAACTAAACCCCCCAACTTCTATTATAAATGTTACAATAAAATGTTCCTTTGAGTTTTCCTAGAGCTCAATGTTCCGTCTTTCTTCCCGTTCCAAGTCATTCTTTCTGTGCCGTACACGGATTTGATACATGAAAAATGTGCTTTGCTGCAGACATATTGGATATTAGGTATTGTTACAAGGTGTTTTTTATGGCTAGGCTTGCAGGACCAATGTAACAAGGTGATAAAGAACAAAATCTCTTGCTCGTACAATACTGTAATCACAGCTGTTTCTATTCCTACATGATCCATTTGTGGTGATTTTATTTATCCAAGTGCTGGGTGTGACAAAGCCCCAGTATGTCACAAGCAAGGACTGGGAGGAGAAAGAGTCAAATGATTTTTAAAAAAGATTGGATAGAGACAGGCAGAGATAGGCTTGCAAAGGAACTATTCCATGTAGCCTGACTGTGTTTCTCTTCAGCCACTGTGAGCCCACCTAACAGTGCTGTTCTAGGTTCCTACATATTCCACCACAAAGCAGCTGTAAACCTCCTTCTTGCTCCTCAGTTTTCTCACAGTAAGTCCAGGCTATAAGAACACAAACAAATTGAACTAGATAATATACTGATGCACGCAATCTCCTTTTAATCACTAGAGCTGGTCCCAGCAGCTAAAAGTGATCCTGGTTAGAGAAAATGAAGAAACATCCCTTCTGTCTGCTGTGTTGTCACTGGGGAAGTTACTTCAACTTAGATTTCTAAGCAGTAGACTAGCTAAAGGGTAGGGACAGTTGAATTAGCCAAGAAAGCACTTCAAAAAATGCAAGCAGACTGCATGCCTAGGTGAAAAATGCAAATGGTATCACATCCTCACTGTGTAACATCCCTTCACAGAAAGGATTTAGTGCACAGTGTGATCAACACCTGACTGCACACAGGAAAAAGAAACCTAGGCAAGGTGAACTGAAGGTATTTATACAGTCAGCTGCTTACTGAATGTGTGCTGCTGTCAAATAACCATGCAAACAATGCCATTCCCGCTTTTGACCCTAATTTCCCCTTCACTTTCAATTCTCTCTCTGTGCTTATGTTTCTGGTATCCCCTGGTATGAATTACCATATTCCACACTGAGACTATATATATATATCTAAGGCAGAAGAGCTTGACTTGCACACTCACTCTGTGCCTCCAGGTTGAAAAGCTGTGGACAGTGGGGAGCTACTTTTTCTCTGGATTCCATTTCACCTTGGTCTGTGGAAAAGCAGAGTTCTCAGGTAAGAGGATCAAGGCAAGTGGAGGCAGCGCCACTTCTCAGTGCTAGCGCTGCTGGGGCAGAAAAATCCACTGCAAATCTCTGTCAAGAAGAAATGGTTTTTTTAGCAAGCTGATACTCTTCTCCTTTTACAGACTCATCAAACAAACATCAAAATGATGACAGAGTTTTCCTTGGCCCATTTCCTATGGCAGCAAAGCATCTTCCCAGTGTTGCCCCTTCACCTCCACAGCACACTGTAAGTTTCATTGTTGCTGAAGTAGGTTATCTAGAGGTCAGTAGGCTAACAGGGTGTTTGGATTTCCTAAAATTGTGCCTGTCCTTAAACGTGGCAAATCGGATTGTTTACACACCACTCTGTGAGCCTGGACCGCACACTAAAAGCTGCATACAATGCTGCTATTTCTGCTTCCCTGCTCCCTTCCCCCTCAGCATAGGTATTTCAGCTTTCCGTGGGGGGGCTCATTAAGGTTCATAAAACACAGTAAAGAACCTGGTTGGAGACACTTGTAATTCTACAGGTCCGCCATGTGGGATATGCAGTAAAAAAAATTGCATAGCTGGAAAGAGATGTCCTCAATAAAAGACTTAATTGAAAGCAGCCCTGATGGTCAAAGTGGTATCAAGAGCAAGGAACTACCATGACACTAAGGTTTGAATTTGTTTCCTCTGACACTGATTTCCTGTATGGCTTTAAGCAGCAAGGCACTTAATTTCTTCAGAGCTCTGTTTCCTACCCATAAAACGAGGATAAGAAGATTGCTTTTATGTTATTGCATTTTGTCTTACCTATTTGGGCTGAGTCCTTCAGCACAGAACCTGTCTCTAGCTAGATAACACTATATCCATGTGGATGGCTGTTTAAGGTGCCAGCATTACACTGTCAAAAGACGGGCAATATCTCTGTTCTCTTCTGCAGTTTTGAGGTTCAAGAGGGTTTTATTATGGAGTGCAGGAGTGGGAGTTACATTCTCCTCTTCTTCCTAGACCAGCAAAAAAACCCCTTTGCAAGAGCTTACTTGCATTATTGAGGGTCCTTTGGGGGCTTCATTAATAACTACTTTTTTCCTATTTACCCCAGTGTACTTCCACTGAGATAATTTCACTGTCTTCACAGGTATTTTACGTTCTGTTTTTTCTCAATAAAAATATACCCATAAAAGAGCAACCCAATTAATATTCTAAACTGGAAACTTTCCACTAATGTCAACAGCTTTGGACTGTGTATGAGAAACAAGGAAGAACCTCCAACAATAATTTTTTACTTCTAAAGTAGTAATAACCATAAAAATGTCCTAATTCTGGTTAAAGGGAGTGACATTTCTATGGCTTTTTGCTCTTAAATGCAATACTCAAACTCAATCTTAACTTTGGCTGCTGTTCATTGAAAATACAGCATAGCACGAGCACTTAATACCCCTACTACATTTTCTTGCCCATTTGTGTCATGCGGATAATGTTAGAAATCACACATTACTTTGCTTACAGATTAACACTCAAATATTATATATAAGAAAGGCCTTAGGTGCATGGTGAAATTTTGGGCCAGAAGAGGACAGTTTTGGAGAGGCTGAAAAATCACACAAATTTTCAAAACATCTATGTCTACCTCAAGGGTACAGAAAGTTAAGGAACTCTTACTGGAATATTAAAACATATATAATAAATTGAACTTATGAGGTTCACACCATTCTGTCTTTTTGTCATGGCTTCATATTCTCTCCCTCCTTCTGTACATGCCTGGTGCTCATCCTGGAAACCACCACTGGGGTGAGCAGCAAGTAGAGCGAGGGATCCATCTGCATGTAGAAAAAGTAGACAAAATGATGAAGTGGAAGCCATTCCAATAATTAATGCCCATCACGTCACTTCCAATTGTGCCTGTGTCAGACAGCTGCAGGAAAGATACCATGGCACTAAGAACTACACTGGGAACAACAAACCTGACATCCACCCCAAACCCATACTTGTATAAACATGAGAGACCACCTGAAGGATGACCCCCACCTGCCTGCTGTTCTAAGGGAATGTAAGGCCAGGCTGAGTGCATGCAAATGCTCTGAGTCTGAGCAGCACAGTTCTTTTCAATATACTGCTGATTAAGGCAACCATAAAAACCAGGGTGGGCCATAGGTTGAGGTAGTGGTTGTGATTGGGTGTTTTCTGTGGTGTGCAAACAGGGAGATTGCTGTGGCACTTGCTATGTGGTTTTTAGAACAACTAAACCTTTGATGAGTAGCTGTAGTATGAGTTGTTCTAATCCCTTTTTGGAAACCTGGGAGAGACAGAAGAAAAGGAGTTGTCACCTTTAGCAGAAACTGATCTGATGTATGCTTGAACCTTCTTGTTGGCTTTGGTAATACGTGGCTTAGTTCTTGGTATCTTTGAAGTTAAAGTTGTGTGATTCTTTATCAATATGCTGTTAATTAAAAGCACATGAGGCAGAGGGTGTGGATAAGGCAACTTGTGATTTTGTATGTGAGCTTGTGAATGACTTTTTCTAGAAGAAAAGGCAGAAGGTGCCATGAGTGCAGTGTCTAAAATATTGAGAGATGAGCGGTCACTGGTGGTCAGAGAGGTTGTTGATGATCAGTGGCAGGCTTCTGAAGGGCACAGAAATGGTCCTCAGATTGCTTCCCCTGTTGTTCTGTGCAGTAGCAAGTGCTTAAGTTAGAGACATCACGGGAAGATAAATTGTGATAGTGTTTCTCTGACTGCTTTTTCTTATGTCAGTGCAGAGGAACCACAGCCAGGTGTGACCCCACCCGAATGGGAAATAAGTTTGGGGCTTGGGGGCGTCACAACTCCTCACCTTATAATTATAGAGTCAGGCAGGAACAGGTCAGAGGGGAATGTGTGGCTGAGCAAACGGACTAGAGAGAGTCACTCTGCATCTGCTGGTCATGAACTTTGTGTGCTTTGAGAAAGAAGAAATGAAAGATGATGTCCAGTTAGTTAAGCAGGGAGAAAGCATTTGAAGATACACGACAGAACTAGGCTTGAAAAGGCTTTAGTTGAGAGTCCATAGATACGTGAGTATCCTGACACCTGTAGGGGGTAGACTGGGGAGCCTTATAAAAGCCGTCAGAGAAACAGGACTGAGATTAATAGGGCAGTGAAGTGAGTACTTGGGCTCTCTTTACACTGATGCTTAGGGTGTGGAAATTTAAAAAAAGTGTCCAAAGCCTTAGACCACAGCCAAAGATAAGTCATAAGAGGTATTGCAGAGACTTGGCAGATGGATTTTATGACTGCAATATCAGAATAAATTGCTGTGGAAGGGAGACAGAGAAACAAAAGAGAAGGATTGCAGTACATGCCAACAATTTTAGACTTTCTCCAGAGAAGAAGAGATGAGTATCTAGTTTGCTGGATGCTTCTGGGAAATAAAAGTAAAGATACATAAATCTTCTGAGGTCACAAAACTCAATGGAGGAGTTAAGAGGAGAATCTGGGTTTGAGTAACTATTAGAAGGATTTAAAAGGCAGTTCATGGAGGAGTTTTTAATAAAAAATATTACAGGATAAAACTAATCAAAACTTTGGAGTGTGCTGAGAACATTTAACTGTAGGAATGTGGAGAAAGCAGTAGAAGATGATGCTATTTCTGGCTCTTGTTTGAAGATGCTCACAAAGGATCTGAAGTTCTGAGGTAATTTAAGTGAAGAGGATCATCTGAAATAGCTTGAAAATGGTGGTGGTAAAGCACCTGAGCTCCAAGGAGAGGCATGTATTAAAGCAATGGAGGGGGAAAATAGGCTAGAAAAAAGCTGCTCTCACCAGGCTGCTTAGTGGGAATTTAAGAAGGTATCTGTCTTCTAAATCAAAGAAGGTAATTAGTGTTAGATGATTTGGTCCCCACTTGTGTGTTCCTTTTCAGTCCAAAGTCTGTTTCTCTCTTAGGCTCCCAGTTCTGTGTAAAATTACATTTACTGTTCATTATCTTGAGGTATTTAGCCTTTCCCATATGCATAAACATCCAAAATTAAATAAAGAACTCTACAAATAATATTCACCAAGTCCTTCAATTATTGAGAAGAGTGGGGGGGGGGCGGGGAAGGAAGGAAAGGTAAATCATTATTTCCTTCTAGTTATGAACACAGCCTGAATTATTTATTTTGGTCTACTTAATACATAGCAAATTAAAGTGACTTCAGAAGATCGTCTAGTCTGTCACTGCCAGTGTGTTGTCCTTTGGGAGTGGAGAACAGAGGAGTATCCAGGTGTGTCCTGGTGTTATCTTAAAAGACACCTGCAGGCTGCAGTGTTGCCTTGATTATCTGCACACCTCTACAAAGGCTCTGCTTCGTTTTTGTTCTTAATGGTATGCCAATCACCAGTTGTAGAAACTGGAGTCAAGAGAAAGCCAGCAACCTGGCTCCAAACTAAAACAATACTATTTAGACTCTAGTGTTGATCCTTGTTGCTCAGGCTAATGGGGAAGAAAGAATAATGTGGGTGTTTTGTCAGTTCTAATAGTAATGTGTTGGTTCTTACCAAGTAGATCTAAGAGACACAAGGTTTGCAAGGGCTGCTGATGTTCCTATTGAAAGCTAAATCCACCTTGGCTTAAAAAGTGCCTTTTCCTACAAATTCCCTCATATTAAAAGATGTTTAGCTTTGTGTCCAAGAAGTAATATCAAATTCTGTCTTATCCTTTCATTTGAAAGCACGTGTCTCAAGAATAGAATGAGGGCCAAATATGTTCTGTAGGAATAGTTCCTCCTTTTGTAAGAGTGGATGATAGAAAAGGGAAAGTTTTGAATCTGAGATTTCCAATCTGTATAGAAAAGGGTTAGCGTGTCCAGGGACTGTTGCTGAAGAACATGGAAGACAGGCTCTTTGGAAAGGCAAATTGACACACTGATTATTTGGGTAGGGGGAAGAGAAGAATCTCCTCTTAACTGGGGTTTGTGTGGGTGTGAAGTTTTTTGGTCTGATCCTTGATTGCAAAGTGACTTCCCTTAGAGCATGGCACAGGTATCACACTTGCTGGGTCAGATTTTGGGCATCACAGAACCAGAAGATGGGGCACCTCCAGTACCTCTGCGGAGGTGAGATCCAGGGCAAGTCCTTGGTAGATTCAGTCCCCAGACCTATGGCAGACATAAGTCAAGGCATGCAGACCATCACCTCATTGTGCTACTGGTCTCTGCTCTGCTGAGCTCCCACTAAAAGGATTTAGAAATGGAGTTTGGATGCTTCTGCGGGATCCTTGGCTGTTCAGCGCTATGAGTCCTTCTATCTAGAAAGCAGTTACGAAAGAAGAAATTGTGCCCTACTGAGAGGTGCCCACTGTTAGTGTTGACCTGATTAATTTACCAGACAGTGTCTGTGGAAAGACAAAGTGTATGTTGGAGAAACACTGTGCAGCTCTTGGTTGATGCCAGGCTTAGGGCTACAAACTACGCTGAGAGAGCTGTGGGCTAAAGGAGAATTATAAACCTGGAGAGACCAAGGGTGCTCTGTCAGTCCTGAGTGGTGTCACTGTCAGATGGGGGTCTGGAGAGGTGGCTGTTGCAGACAAGTTCGAGGCACAGAAACCAAGCAAAATCCCAGGTTAGTCTGCCCACAGGGACTGTCCTGATCAGTTGCAAGGAGACTTCTCTGGGAGCTATTAAACTTTTTCTTTTTTTCTGGAACAAAACAAAGCACCTGGATCCTGCAAGCCTCATTTAATGGTTGTCAAGTTTTTAGGAAAATTTAGCAATTAACAGCTGGGCCCTGTCCACATTGACCCCAAATTTCAGGACTCTGTAGATTCCTGTTGTATTCTGAGGTGATTTTTCTCCCCCCACCCATTTGTTGACTCTGGGTGAATGAAGTTTAACTGCTGTAGAGCAGCACTTCCACAGTGAGATATTTTTGAACCTGATCCTGCAGATTGTTCCTGCAGATTGTTACAGATTGTCAGGCCAATTCAAAATCTTTGTTTTGCTTCTTATGCAGGAGTCTTATGTTTTCTAGGTCAATATATATGACTATATGTGGGAGAATTTTTTTAAATTTTTTTTTCTTTTTGCTCATAGTACGTCCCCACAGAGCTGTGTGCTCTCCACAGTTCTTAACATGTCTGGAGGAGGGGAACAAGTAGAGTTCTCACCTGCAGCTTTACAGATAATCTGTCTCACTAGGGTGTCCCCTCTTATCCAAAAGGATTTCCTGATGGATAGAGCTAGACTTACAGCTGAAGACTCCATTTCCATGCTGCAGATGTAATTTTCCTGTAATAACAGTACAGCTGGTCATGTATTTTGCATTTTTCTTAACATAAAAGTGCCTAGGGATAGATATATTCACTTGTATCTCAACTGCTTCAGATGCTGCCTGCAACTGTTGTTATGGCTGTCTGTACAGGTCAAAGTTCCCAGAATTGAAATACCTAGAAAGCATTCAAACCTATATTTGGGAATCTGAGTTTATGGCCAGCCTTTTTTTTTTTTTCTTTTTTCTTTTTTTTTTTTTCTGCTGGAAGGATGTAAAACAGATGCTACCACCACCAAAATCAGTGCCAACTTTGATTTCTCAGCTCTGACAGGAACATATGCCTGCTTTAACTTCCTCTACAGCTCCAGTCCTTTAGTTCCACAGAATCAAAAAAGGGAACAACATGGAAAATACTCAATGTCTGATCCAAAGCATGTCGAAATGTATGCAAATCACTATCATGGGCTTTGGATCAGGTCCTAAGTAAACTACTTCTTGGATTGTCACCTATGGTCATAATGACCCTTTGTTTTGTCTTTTTAATGATAAATGATTATATTATAAAAAGCCTTATGTAATTTCTGGCATGGTTAGGCATCATAAGGGAGGTGTGTAATCTTAGAAACGCTCTAGCTAGTTTCTTGGGTTGTGTAACAAATAATTACAGAATCTCGCTGAGTCTTGCTTTATTATTGTACAGCTCCAGGCTCTTACCCCCAGTGGCTTTACATGCTTGTTAATATTTAAGCTATCTTGTAGCTTGGGTAATTTGTAATGAGTTTTTTTTGTTGTTGTTGTTACTGAAGCTAATATTAAGCAAAAGTAGTTGTCGGGGGAAAGGGGGAAAGGTGTGATGGATGATTTGTTCTTCTGAAAGTGCTTTTCCTTGTTTTAATACCTTTTGGCTCATTCACAGATACAAATATGAAATAGAAAGCTCTTCCAAAGCCTTCCTTGTGTGCTTCTCTAGCTAATCAGGAATACACAGCACTGCTGCTTCTCAGCAGATTGGGCAGTGGTGGGCACGAAGGCCTGACATAAAGAATACTTTTGTATAAAATATAGGTCACTCTTAAAGATGGTGGTTTTACCTACTAAGACTAAAGCTCTAGACAAAGCTTATTAAAACAGAGGAGGTCTTCTGACTGCAGAAAGTATCCAGGCTCATAGAAAGGACACAGAATTTGGCCAACCTTTGCTGTGAAAAAGGTGGACTATAGCTCTTGCTCCTGATGGTTTTACCCCATCCTGCCTAACCATGAAATCTTTGCCAGCTCCTGACAAAACCCAAGAACTTTCTAGTTATTTATTCAAGACATCTGTGGTCTGTCTTTAGGGTCAGAAGAACAGATCAAAACCAGAAAACTTTTGTGTGGAATTGAAGTTAGTCTTTGGCAGGCCAGTGCTTCTGCTTACATATGCGGTAGACAAGGTTTCAAGAATGGAATGTGCGACTTTGAAAGATCCTGGTATGGATGGAGCGATGGGGGATCGCCTGGATTGCCCTCCTCCACCAGCTTTTGTGGTCTTCACAGGGACCTGAGGACAGCGCATACTGCATGATCTACACGCTGCTTACTCAAAGACAAAGAGACAGAGCTACACAGCCTAATACTGATGATGTACATAGGTCCAATCTTACCTACCAAAGCTGGAGTACATCTGGACTTTTGATATCCAGCAATTTTAATGGTGGCAAAAAAAAAAGCTTCAGGTAGGCTCTGAAACAACACTTGCCACACAGGAGTGCTGCTTTGATTTTTCTAATGAAAAACAAAAATCACACCAGATTGAGCTGCACTTGGAGAAAACAGTAGCAACCAGTAAAGATATTTTGTTCATGACTACCAGTTGACTTGTGTTTGGATAATATGGTCCATGGTATACTCAGCTTTCAAATCCTGTCTGTGGTTGGGGGCCTCCCCCCCGTACATTTACCAACCACCTCTACTTCTCAAAGCAAGGTACAGTAAAGGTAGAATAAGGTTCACAAGTATGATCAGGATGAGGGATGAATTCATTACAGTTCTGCAAGAGATTTCCTGTAAGGGGATTTAATGCAGGTCTGAAGTTGTGAGCGAAGATCTTAGGGCAATGGTTGCAGTTTTCTCCCAGATGACAACTACTGCTGATCCTGTTATCAGGAGGCACTTCCAAAACAAAATAGCAAGAGGTGCTTCTTCACATGACACGAATCTGACTGGAAAATTGAACTGGAAAAGCTGGCATGGGCTCAAAAAGTGACAGGACAGATTTGCTAAGAGAAGTTTTTCAGGGCTATTAAGCATAAAAATCCTGTTTTGATTTAGGAATATCCTAATCTTCATACAGAATTAGGAAATACTTTGGGACTATGTTTATGTGCTGTTGACCATTCCCTAAGCTATGGAGAATAGGTGTACTGGAGACAGGACCTTGGGCTAACCAAACTTTCTCTTTGATATAGGACAGGAAGATTTTTGTATCGGACATATCTGAAGGGATTTTGGAATTAATGGCTTCCCATGAAAAGATGCATAACCATTCTCACAATCTGGCTTGGTGTTCCTCATGATATTTTTTCACCAGTTACAGGTCAGTTGGAAAGCTCTGTATAGGCTGCTTGTGAATTTGGACTTTTAGTAAGATGTGTTTGAGCTGCATGGAATGTGCTGGAGTTCTTGTGGACAGAGCAGCCAGGGAAGAGGTAATTCACCTGGCAGGGCATGCTGGTGGTAGCCCAGCAAGCCTGTCTGCCCTGCTTGGGTTTTTCAGCATCTCATACCGGTACAGGCTGGGAGATGTTGCCAGAACTCACAGGTTCAAGAGAAGCATATGGGCCCCTGGGGTGGTGAACAGCATGGTCACCTGTGCCATTTGTGGTGCAGGTGCATGCTACTGTCCAGAAAGAGACATTCCCTTGCTTTCCCACATCAAAAGGATGGATTCCTTCTTCTCTGTAGCATGCAGGTCTTCCTCTGATTGCAGAATAAGAAACTGGCAGTGTTTTCATACAAAACCTTTATTTTTCATGCTCTCATTTACATCAGTGAAACTTGGAGGTTTAAGACTTGTTTTTATTCTAGTTTTGAGTCTTGTGTTCATAGTGCAAATGTAGCCAAATTTAATCCATATTTCTACTCTGTCATATTATACAGCTTTTCACCAAGACAAACTTGTTATTTCAGTGAATACTAAAATGTATTTATCTCTGCAGCCATAAAAATGTTGTGTTCTTTTATATAAGTGTAAATGGTGAATTGCCAAATAACTGATGATTTTATTTGTAGATAAAATTCTGGTATTTTATTCAGATTGTGTATTGATGGGCCCTTTGCTTTTACTTTTAGCAGCTGATATTCATAAAAAAATTTTTTTCACCTTATTTTGTGTGGAATTATTAAGTAAAGCAGGTACTGGAGTAAACCAAGCAAATGAAAAGTAGTACTCTGTTTGACAGTGTTGATCAGGTCTCTGAAAAATTAACCAAAATAAAGTTGAAATGTGAATAATTTCAAATAGGATTTTTTTTTTCATTCCTGATTGAAAATCAGATTCTGGTTTTGTTCTCACTATAACTTTATTTTAATGAAAAGATATTAATTCTAGTTAAACACTGAGTTCTTCTGTATGTTCAGTCTGTAGAACTATTAGAGTAAGGAGAGAGCCTTATGCAAGCAGTACCACCAGTCAAGCTTCTCCACCAGTCTCTACACATAAACATCTCGGAGTTCAGGTATGTTTCCAACCTGATATGGATGATCAACACTGTATGGTTACCACGCATCAGTGCAACTCGAACAGTAGTTGAGTTTACATGATAGCAAACGATGATAACATATCTATGCATTGATGGGCAGAAGGCAACCCCCAGGGCTCAGAGCTATACATGGCGATAAGAGTGTTTAGGCTGGAAACTTATAAACCTCTAGACTTGTGACTGATAGGGTGTCAGGCAGAGCTGCAGCAAGGCCTTCAGGAGACTAAGTTGTTTCCTCCTCCTTTCCCAGGTTCCCAGTTGCTGCTGTGTTTGGCAGTTGATCGTCCTGAGAGGCAGCAGGGATTAGCAGACAAAGCTTCTATCTCTGCAGACATCCTGTGGAGTAGTTTTGGTTGGAAGAACATGAATCCATGACTGTACCTCAGGACTGTCTCCAAGGTCCCAGTTCTCATAGATGTGGGAGCATCTTTCCCCTACTTTGCTAAAGTGTCCTTGTGTCCTTTACACATGTGTCCTTGTTCATGAGTATCTGACTAAGTCCTGCCTATCATGACCCTCCCTGAAGAATTAGTGTGTATTTTGAAGGCTTAAGGGGTTTTGTTCTGCCCATTAAGAGGATATGCCCTTGCAAGACCTGGTCTGTCAGACATTCCAGGTGTTGTTCATTGATTTTACCTCCCACTGGAGTGAAAATGCTTCTTCTATCCATGGTAAGGATGGCATTGCATGTAGTTCTGGGTGGCACTGTATGAGGTGGAATTCTCTGTTGCATGTTGAGAACCTCAGAAGAACTGGATGCAGCCTGGCCCATGGTAAGCTCAACACCCTGAAATCCCATTGGTTCCTGAAAATTTACTGCAGTTGTGGCCTTAAGGTTCTTTGAAATAAGTTGAAGATCCAGGAAAACAGTTACTATGCAAGTAATCAGCCTGTTCAGTGTCTTAATGTCTCAAATTTGGCTCTTATAAGGCAAGCTTAAAGAAATGCAACAGAAAAATATGAAAATACAAAACAATCAGATAAAAATGAGTTTTATGATTTTTTGGCTTTATGCCAAAATAAGCCTCTTTCTCAAAACAGAGTTTGATGTCAGTGCTTGAGCCTTCTAATTTGAACACCTATTTGGCCTTTTAATAATGCAGGGGACACAAAAATACCCCTTCTTGTCTCTGGTTGCTCAATTTGGCTGGGGTTTCCCATTGCTTTCTTTCCCAGACTATTTATAGAATAGCAATTAAGATTAATGTATAGCTGCTCACATTTAGTTCCTGGCTCAGCTGGGTTTTGAGCCACTCCCAACAAGAGCTGAATGACTGAGATATTTAATGTCCATGAGAACTCCTGCTGAAATCAGCTGGAGCCATCTGTCATGTAGATAGATATGTGCATATCTTGAAAACAAATGGACCTTTTTTATTTTTTTCCTCATTGTGAAGTGAAATTTTGAGGCTGAAGTCAAACAGAACATGCTTCTCAGTCAATGTATGGAAATATGTTTCCAGTTTTTCTCGGTCTGTTCTTGCCATTGAATGGGAAATTTATCAAATAAATTGAATGGAGGTCATTATGTGCATCCATTCCTAACCCAGCCCTTTTGAGAGGCAATATCCATACAATTCAAATGTTTTACAGTTGTTATGAAGTGATGAAATACAATGATTGATTTGTGAGGTTTTCTTTACTGTCTGCAAGCTTTTGTGGCTTATGTATATGAGCTCAGATGTGACTGCTATCAATCAGACCATGTAGGCATGGTCTGAGGGCTGCATGTGCCACTTTGAGGAACGTAGTCTAGTAATAATTGTACAACACCAGCCTTCTTTTTGTGATGGAGATCCCTGTGATACTCCTGTGCTGCACTTTGTGTAGTGATGGATGACAGATCCAGGCTATTGGCACAATCCCTGATCCTAGGATGTTACCTGCTGGCCTTGTGTCGGAGGATGTGGATGGATGGTGCTTACAAAAGCAACCAACCAAAATAAATTGAACTCAAGCAGTGTTCAATCCTGTTTTGCAAGCAATTAAATAAGAATGAATATGATGATACGGTTTTGTCAGACCTCATCACATCTGGGAGACCTGTAGGCACCAGCCTGTTAAGCCAGACTTCTTGTTCTGGTAAGGACGAGCAGAACTGTGCCAAAGGGAAGGGTCCCATGGCTTAGATTATTATCTGAGTTAGATTCAAGTCTGGGTGCATGTGACTCCTCAGAAATTGCAAAACCTCATTTCTTACAGGATACTATGACAGGGTGTGCAACTCCACAAGGAGCCCTGCTATATGATTGCAGTGTCCCTTGTATTAGAACAGATTCTGGTAAAGTAGCAACCACCTGTGTTCTTAATAAAGCCAACTGCCAGAAATATTCCAAATGTGAAAAAAAAAAGTGTCTTAGTTTACAAGAGGTTTCTATATATCCAGACACCAAGCTGGCTGAAAGGAATTAAAGACTTTAATTCTCCCATGTACACGCACATCTGTAATATTATTACTTAAATATTTAAAACATTCATTCTTTTCCAGAGATTCTTTTTCTCACTTGGAATAAACCTCCTGACTTCCACTGTGTCAGGGCCCTGGGAACAATTTTCCTTTTAATTGCACAAGACAGTTGCCTTTCCACAACAACTAGTTATATTGGATGATGCAGGAATCCTACAGGAAGAAAAGGAGTGCGGTCCTTTAATTTAAATAGTTCACTACAGTGATATGTGCACTGAATTAAAAGGTGCTAAGATAATGGTGTACAATGGTCCAGTTTTTAATTTATTTGCTTTAAGATGTTTTACTGTAGGGGCTTTTTTAAATGTAACACACATATATGTGAAAATAATTACTAATTGCTGATACCACACTGTGACCTGAATAGAAAAGGTTTTTATGGTATCTTAGAGTAAGACAGTAAACTACAGCTTTGGTTAATTAGCACAAACACTAGCGCTAGAACTATATCCCATGCTCTTCTCTGTTATACAGATTTACTCCTCCAACTAACAGGCCTTTGGCACCACTGCAGTGTTCCCAAACCTGTGGGTGACCTGATTGACTTCTAGCTGCTTCAGCTGTTTCCCAGCTTAAGGAGTCATTTCTGCCCTGTAGGAAACCCCAACATAATTCCCCAACATTTAAATGAAGCTATGAAAATGTATACCTTTCACTTTCTTTTTACACAGAGGATCTCTTGGCCTTGAGATTTCAGTTGTACAAGGAACAAAAAGGTGTCTAACATAAATCTTCCTGATGTAAACATTAATTAATAAGTTTGGGTAATCTTACAGTCCTTGCTCTTTGGAGTTTGGAGTGAAGAGGAAGATATTATAATAACAATATGATAGTATATATTGAGTGTGTCAAGTCACCTGCTCAGATTTGAACCTCTCATCTGTGGTGCTAGAAATAATAATGCAAAGAGGAAATTCTCCCTTGCAGCCACTGGTAACAGTATGGGATGGGGGAAACTTATTCCCATCAAAGGACAAAACCAATCTCCTTTGTATGGAATAAAGAAATCGGGAGCAGTCCCTAGTTCCTGTGGAACAGGAAAATTCTAACCTGAATTTTCCTTGGGAGCTCTGAGAAGTGTTTTATCTTGCCAGCTGTAGAAGACTCACAAATTGCCCAGTTTCCTTGGGAAATGGCACAACCAGCGCTATACTTTAATTTTGCTTTGGCCAAGGTCTCAGCAGTGGCTTTGCTACAGGATGAGTGAGCTTTGGCTTAGGAGCTCTGACCAGGCAAAATACAGTTTATATGCTTTATCTTCCCAATTTAGAATCTGGAAGAAGAGATGCTGTCTTGTAAGTGACTTGGGGCAAAGTCCTCTTAGCAGAGGATGCTAAGGTATCAGAAGAGTCTATGGCAAGTTCTGTCTTTTTGTGCTCAGTGTTTTGTAGACTAGATTCGAGGGCAAAATTGTTTCTGTTTCCTTAAGGACAGCTTTGGATAAGAGCAGGTAAGATAAGGGAGCAGAGGGAAGTGAAAAGGGAAGGCTGTTTCTCTGTCTGAACAAGGTTGTTGAGATGTTACACTGAAGGGGGATTTTTTTTGGTGGTTATTGCTGAGAAGGTTGAGTAACTGCAGTCTGTACTCTGTTATCATGTGTTAGCCTGGCTGCTTTGAATATAATTTATAACTTCTTTGTCCTTTTTTAACCTGCTTCTTCTGGAGCTGGGGGGCATGGGAAGAACCTGATATGACTCCAGGTATTGTGACATAGAAAGCTATGCCTTCACCATGTTCTTACAATTAGTCAGAAAGAGATGATCCAGAGAAGTTCAGAGAAACACAGAAATGACTTGGGGGCTTCCTGGACTGACTTACAAGAAAAAAATTGGGAAAGTTGCTGCTGTACATCTGTACAGTTCTGCTAAATGATTAATGGGGAATGTGATGATAACATACAACTAATTAAGGCTTGTGTATGCCAAAGCGAGGGGAATTACTTTGGTGTTGTACGAGGATGAGTACTGAGCACATACCACTCTGTTGAAGATGGCTGTGTGAAGTACCCAGAGCAACAGCAGATGCTTGATGGTGAAAGAGAATTGCATTAGACGCTTTTTTTAGGAATAATGCTAAAAATCTGCTATCACCTGGTTATGCAACTTAACTTGTCTCACAAAGAAAACCATATCTTTGTAGGGTTTCTTCTTCATTGCTTGAGATGCTTTAAACATAGCTACTACATACTGCCTTGCTTCACAAGTGATTAAAAATAAACTGAAAGAAACTGCACTGGATGGAAAGTGAACTGGGCAGTTCCAGAAGACTTCCATGTCCACGTTTTTATACATCCTTATTAGAAACCTAGTGAGGCTATTTCTGTAGAAAGATGCTGTGATTTTCAACAGCAGGTGCTGTGGAAGGAACTGAAATAGACAGTTTGGTGTCATATATCTGGTTTGAAATACCACAGGTAACCGCTGACGTTTTACAGAAGATTGTCTTTTCAAAAATTAAGTAAGATTGACAACTTCTACTTGGAATGTTGAAGTTCATCTGCCTGTTCATAACAGCTACTGAATAAAGTAATAGGCCAGGAAATTGGAGTCCCAGGTTTCTGCTGAAATGTTAAGTTCTTTAAGGTGGGTAACTGAAAGATCTACCAAATAAAAAATGAATGTCACAGAAGCAGTCTTGTTGAAGAGTCCTCCCATTGAGGAATCCTGGAATACCTCATGGAGCCACAGAATGCGTGTAAGTTAAGCCCAGTTTGGCTCAGATATGTTATTCATTAACACTGTTTCTCTACAGCGGACTAAAAATACTTTAGCAATATTAAGGATAAATATGAAGTACACTATTTGTGTGAAGGATTACTAGCTGACTGTCAGATGTTATTGGAATTATACTTCAGTACCAAATTATTGCTTAAAATAACAGCAGCAATTCAAACACAGCTAAAATAAACCCATTGGACCCTAAACCAGCTAAATATACTTATTAAAATATTTATGAACACATACTGCTTATAAACATGTGCTCCGTGAATAATTATGATCAAGAAGCAACCACAGTGGAATTTGGAAAACCAGGTGTCACCTATTTTGTCTATTTTTTTCCACTCTTACATGTTTTTCTATCTTGTGGTCCTGGGTCCCACATACTCTGCTCAAGACTTTGTACTGAAGAGTAGAGTTGTATTGCTCCATCTTGAATGTTCTCTGCTATTAAGCAGGGGAAAGAACCCACAAAAACATTGCTTTTCCCCATAGCAAAGGAGGCTATTAGTATGCCATGCTGCTTGAAAGAGGTCTGAAATTTTGAAACAGGTCATAACTGGGAAAACAATAGCATGGTGCAAGAGCACAAATGTGTAATGACTGTGTTCTCTCAATCCTTCCTCATACTCTCCCCCTCTGGCTTTGGAAAAGAGGACAAAGGCCTAGTCCATCCAGATGTATGGAGGTATAACTTCCTGAAGGCAACAGCAATGTTTAGCTCCTATGCAAGGCTGGAGACTACGTGAATTAGTAGCTTTCTGAAGCTGTCAATAGATAACCTGAACAATGATGCATTAATATGTTTGGATGTTTAGAAAGGACTAAGTGCTCTGTAGCCATTTGTCTGATTTTATGATGGGGTATTTGTACTCTGTCTTCTCCGAAGCTGGTTTTGAAACTTCTGAGAGTCAGTGAAGACAGGAGAATTTAGTCAAGAGGAAAATGTTTCCTCTTCAGGATGTAAACGAAAGATGGAACCTTATTCACCCCATCATTAAAGAGCTGCTGTGGTGCTCAGCAAAGTTGCAACAAGCACTCTTGCCAAAATGACAACTTAGTACCCTGAATTTGGCTGGAGGTGGATTTCAACTTTGTTTTTGTCTACTTCAGAATTAAAAGGCAAAAAGCCTGGCACAACAAAAGGAGTGATTCTCTTGCCTGTTATTAAATGAAACACTTCCCCCAGCCCAGTGAAGAGTTGTGCAAAATCTGGACTTTGGTCAGAAGCACTACCCTTCTATGTAGGGCTGTGGTTGTTCTCCTTGTTCTTGTGTAGGAAGTTTCACATTGGGCGTCTTAAGGCATGGTGTGAAAAACGAAGGGCCTGTGAATCTGGGTCCTTCGTATGTACCTCTTCTTGGGTGAAATTTCTTTTTGATAAGGGTCTTCTGTGCCTGAAACATCCAGTTCTTAAGAATCACCTTTTTGAAAAAGTGTTTTGGGATAGAAAAAGCCTGTAAATTCCCAAGACAAAATTCCATCTAACTTCTTTCGGTCTTCTCAGCATCATTGTGATACCAAGGGCTGCACTTTTATGCTTAGGAGCATTCACTGAAGATCTGTGTTGAACCAAGTTTTGTAGCTAGCACTGCTGTGCTGAGATGGCTGATGAACAAAATGAGTGATTACAGTGGATTCCTTCCTCAGTAGCGTTATGGATACTGATGAGCTGCTTATGCCATCTTATGAGTGATTTGAAAAGCAAGCTGAAAGCAAATTTTAGGCTTCATCAGATCTGGTTGGTGAAAATTTGTGTTAATTCTTCTGATGGGAAAATAACAATCAAAGTGCTGTCCTGCTGGCATGCCTCCACTGAGATACAAGAGTTAAACACTTTGCCTCCACTATAAAGGAGAAACGGCACAGTATTATTGTATTATCCTGCTGCACGGACTCTGTAATATATGCAAGTTGTTATCTACAGATCACTTTTGCAAGTTTATTTCTTCTGTGAGTTCATGTTTGGCAGCAATTAATTCCTGAAGTGCACAAACTTCTGCTTAAACATCTCCTTTGTATTAATTTGGTCTTATTCCACCAAGGAGAAGTTTATGCAGTTCTGCTGCTCAGCAGGTTAAAATTTGAAGAGGTTTAGGAAAGTGGTTAGGACTAACATTATTCAGGTAACCATTTGAATCACTATCTGCCATCGTTGGGGCAGGATATGGAGCAGCTGCCCAAAATACTTGATGAAAATATTTTGATTGGCAGGTATGATTTTTTTTTCGCTTTAAAGCAAGTTAAAACATTCAAAGCCTTGAAAGAGATGAAACAGTTATAGGGGTGAAAATGTCTCAGGAACAAAATATATTTATTTGGACAGCCAAATCTCTTCTCAAAAAAGCACGTAAAACCAGAGCCTGGTCTGAATCTGAATTTATGTTCAATTCTGCTTAGGATTCTGTTTCCACAAGGCATATGAAGAAACTGCAGTGGGATTGGAGCAACCAGCATGGGATGTTTTCCGGTCCTCTCACATGCTGATAGAGGCTTGTTTTGCTCCCTGTTCCTGCCAGGCTTTCTGTGCTATTGACCTAATTTTCGCCTGTGCAGTGTATAAAAATACCTCAATTATCACAAACTACACCCATTCAACAAACATGCTGGGGGTGATGCAGACACTGGTAGGGCTGAAAGGCCATGGCGCCGAAGTGTTGGCTTGCTGCCGATGTGTCAAATATCACAAGTCAAAAGGCTTTGTCTCTCTTCTGTCATCCTGATTTATTAGACGTTAAAAAAGACAAAGTACCCAGACATACAAACATCGCTGTTTTGGGAAGGTCTGTGAAATGGTTAATGCGCTTGTTCCACACAAAAATGTAAAGTGTCGGTTCTCTGATTACCTGCTGCTGGAAAGTGTTTGGACAGGTGCTGTGTTTCAGCAGCCGTCTGTCACAGCTGACAGCTCGGATTTATGGCTGTGCACCAGGGCCGGCCGTCCCCCTTGGCCGAGTCCGCTCCGAGCGCCGGGCGGAGGCCGCGGGCCGGTCCCTCCCGCCGCTCTGCCCGCCCGGCGGGGCTGCGTGTGGTGCCTCTGCCGTGTGCTAGGGACGAGGCGACAGCATCGACACAGCCGGCTTTTTCCTTCCCTTGCGTTCATTTGCTCGGAAGCGCCGGCGTGGTCTGAGAAGTAGCGCGAATGGGGCAATTTCCACCCAAAGGTCAACAGGGGGAAATTCGTCCCTTGCCTCATCTTAGGAGGATGATGCTTAAGCAGAAGGAGGCGGAGAAGACCCTACCTTTCAGCAAGAGAAAGCCCCACAGCCCCGCCGCCGAGCGGGCTCCAGACAGCAGGCGATACCTGCCCCCCGCTCCCATAGCCCCGCACCGTGGACAACTTAAATCCTCATCTGGACCGTCTGGGGAAATCCAAACAAGGGCTAGGAAAGGACCGCAAGGACACAGATATCCCTGTTACTGTATTGCTGACATACATTTCTCGACATATCCATAAATCGAGTTTCATAGAAGATAAATACGGGATAGAATACTTATTAACAAGGCATATCTCGAACTCTGCGGGCTTTCTTTTTTTTCTTTCTGTTTTTTCTTTTTTAATGTACTTATTTTCTAAAAGTAAAAGGCTCAATGTAATCCTTTTAAGCATACGTTTACACATAATTCATCCCTACTCACACTTAAATACATCCGATTAAAATACACACTTGTGGCTATAATAACAAATTCCACTTTCCATCAAGATGCCTTTAACATACCCTGAAATATGACCTTTACAGATTGACAAAAGCAAAAGATACTAGGAGTTGCACGCTGACAGGTCATGTGGACTCCTATAAAAAAGAAATGGTAAAATACAAGCTGAAGGAAAGAGCAGATTATGGAAGGGTAGATTAATATTTGCACAGAGCCTTGAAGGCAGAGTGATGTCGAAATAGTGTGTGTGTGTGTGTGTGTGTGTGTGTGTGTCTATGTGTGCATGCGCGTGTGTACATAAAAACCAATTCCTTCAAGGGTTGGATTACTTCATACATTAGTCACTAATCTCTCGCAATATTCTGATGGATGTTATGGTCTGAGCTAAACACACCGTGAAATCTGCGTGAGCTGTATTGAAACAAGTCGGTATTTTCGGCCGCAGATTGTTCTGTTTGAAGCTCTCCTTTCACAACACACCTTTGCTATTCGGAATAATTTTTGCGAGTAGGGTAGAAGCTAGTCAGCGGCTGAATCTCGGCGCTGAGGGAAAAAGAGGTGGGAGAGAAACTCCAAGGTCCGAAATACATATAATTAGAAAGAAGAACATCCAGCACCCAAAATTCTCCTTGTCATCGTTTGTTTAGGTAACCTGTGCTTCCAGAAGACTTGAAGGGGAAAAGAGCTAGCCGATTTTCATGCTTTTTTAAAGTATTAATTAAAACAAACAACGGAACAAACGAACCCCGAATGATCATTGCAGCATTTGTATAAACTTTTCGAGTTCGGGGACGACACTGATTTGTAACTCAGTAGCACAGGCAGTTAGCCCCCCAACCTTTCCTTTTCCCGACTCAGCCTTTCTGAGGCTTTGCGGATCAATTCTGACAATACAAATCAGCCTTAACATAACGCCGGCCGGGAGAAGGCAACGCGTGCAAACTTTTTATTACCAGCAGATACTCCCCAACCTTCACGCCGCTGAGGATTCGCCCGCTGTAGGTGCCAGCGGGGATGCCTCCACCAGAAGCAGCCGGAGCCCGGTAGCTCCAACGACCTTCCTGAAGCGAGTTTTCCTTGGACCGAGAGATGGCAACAGGATTACACGTCGTCTGCTGTCCTTCGTGGGAAAAATTTAAAATAAAAATAAAAAAAAAAAAGAGGGGAAGAAAAAAAAAAAAAAAAGGCAGGCAAATGTACAGGATTTTCACAGGCTGCCCCTACATCAGGCAGCTTGCCTGCAAATCTATCCGCCTGCAAATCGCCAGCATTTCTGCCGGGCTGACCCCCGGCGGGAAATTCTGATTTGACTCGAGGAATTGCAGAGGACTTTCATACCTGGCGGCAGCCCAAGAGGAGAACCTCTCATCTCCCGTGGCTAAAATAAGGCGGATCCATAGGTGGCATCTTTACCCGCCGGCAGGGATGCGGAGGAAAGGACGCGCAGCCCTTCTGCCCCCTTGGCCCTAGCCAAGCTTCTCGGTCAACGTTGTCCCACGACAGGCTTCCCTCCCTCACGCCAGCACAGACATCACGCTCTTCTCCTTATCACCGCCTTTATTTAGGGGGCAGCTTTTATTCGGGGGAAAGGAGAAAGGAAAAAAAATGGAAAAACATGGTGGCCGAGCGTCAATAAAATGCACACGCAGATATATTACATACAAACACAAAAATAAAATACGAAGAAAATTACTCCTCTCTTTCCAGTAGCAGTGGTCTTGGCCATAAATGTAGAACGCCAGCCAGTACAGAAGACAACGCCTGACATTTCCTTGAGCGCTTTCCCCTCTCCCGCCCCCTCCAATAATTAATTTAAAAAGCTGCACTCTCTTTGTGTTAAAAACACTACTTTTATAAATAATTTAATATCCTCCCTTCCCACGAAATGCTAGTTGCCGGACAGGAGAAAAGGTTTCTTTTGGCACAGTGATGCATTGCTTTGCAGTACAGACCTACGGCTCCACAGCAGACCCCGGCCCCCTCCCCTCCTCTCTCCCTGCTGTTCCCGGCAGGCTCCCCCGGCCCCCTCCCTCCTCCCCGCCCTCCCAAGCGCACAGCGCATCCCCCAGCGGCCGCCACCGCGCTTCTCCGCGGGGCACCCCCGCTCTGCTGCCCAAGGCTTCGGTAGCAGGAGATGTGGGGACAAGAGAGGGGAATAGAAAGGGGGTGGCGAGGGACTGGCTTAAGTCAAGTAGTCTCAACGAACAGTAAGAAGCACTTGAGGCTCATGGCTATGTCCAAACCGAGAGTTGTTTGACTTTTTCTTTTTTTT